>CAUYUJ010014949.1:2006139-2016861 GCA_963575745.1 Prorocentrum cordatum | reverse complement strand
CAGATGCTCGCATGCGGCGCCTTTTTTCGTGGCTGCTTCGCGCACGGGCAAAGCTCCCAGCCGCATCACTGCGGTTAGTTTCCAGCACTGGATGCTCGCACGCGGCGCCGAAACATGTTTTGTTTGCATCCGCCATCCTTTCCTCAACCCTTCTGTCCTTCCCTCCGCCGTCTTCCCCCTGCGCCCTTTTTTGCTAGCTTCGGGATCACGAGGTTCGTTGCGTTGGTGCTGGCGCTCTGCGGCGTGCTCCATACCCCCCAGAGGTGCCCTTCAGACGGCCCCAAGACTCCCAAGAACACACCCGAGGACCCAACGATCCCGGATGACTTCTCCCCGTAGACCAATCACAGGCTCTCCAAGGGCACCCAGCCCCCAAGATATCCCAAGTAGCGCCCGAAGAGGGCCAAGTCCCAAGAGGACTCCACAAAGCACCCGCTGGCCTTATTGCTCGTGATCGACTAGAACCTAAGCGTGCGCGAAGCGCGCGCGTGGTTATATAACATGCCAGGGTGCCGGGGGCCTGGGGCCAGGGCCAGGACACCCTCCCGCAATTCCCTCCCTTCCCCTCCCCCCCCCTATCCCCCCTCCTTTTGGCTTGTGACATTTTGACTCCTTCCAGGGCCTCCCCGTCCTCACCCCCGCCGTTCGAAACAGCTCTGGAGGCCACCAACAAAACGACCAGAGCGGCCTGACAGGGCCGAAGACGCGCGATTATTGCTTCAAGACGGTTCAAGATGTTCCAGAGACGTCTTAAGAAGGCTCCTGCGTCCCGAGAGAGCCCCAGGAGACAAGAGTTGTCCCATCCTTACGGCAAATACGCACGCATTTTAGCATATTCGCATTTTGGGTCTCAACAGCGTCCAAACGGCTTAGAAGCCCCAAAGTTAACCCCAAGATGGCCCAAGAGGCAAGAGGGCCCCAAGACGTCCCAAGAGAGCCCCAAGACGGTCCGAGAGGCGCCCAAGACGGCCCAATAGGACCCCAAGAGGGATCCAAGAGGGGGAGCTCATACTGACATTTCGAGCCTGCCGCTCCAAGTGGCAGACCCCCACGAGGCCCCCAAGGGTTCAAAAAGGGGCCCCACGCTGCCCCCAGGAGGCCCCAAGAAGCTTTAAACGTCGCTCCACGAGGTGCCCGAGAAGCATGCCAACAGACAGGTGTCCGAGAATCCCCTGGCCCCAAACTCAGGCACAGTAGCGATATGGGCCGAAGGTTATAGATAAGCCAGCAATTGGCTCGGCGACGGATGCATCCCTATGCAGTCAGGTGTAGCGCGGGGCGCGGGTCTCTCTTCATACACTGCGCGCCGCGGATCATCGCAGAAATGGGGCTGATGCGGAGCACGCGTGCACGGGTTCGCTGAACTCTTTGTGGGGCACGGTCCGCGTGAATGTGTGCCGAGTAATTCGGATGCCCCCGAGCGAGCGCGCCCATTGAGGCCGCAGGGCGACCTCCTCCTGGACTCGACCCGTGCGAGGCATGCTCCGCAATGGGCGGGTGGACGCCATGCGAAGCTGCCCAATGGTGCCGTAGGTGGAGCTCCTTCTGGGGCATGATTCGCGTGTCGCAGGCCTAGGTTGACACCAACACCAAGATCGGCGGCGTTCCTCCACCGAGGGAAGAAATTCCCGATCTCGGTGATGGTGGTAATATTCTGGCTTCCAAGGTGACCGAACTATTACCACCAACACCGAATTCTAGGATCGTCTCCACCCTGTGGAGGCAGCCACGTGTCTTGATGTTGGTGCCCATTTCTGGGCCTCCAAGCGTGACGGGTGTGCCGGCATGGGGGGGGCCGTTGTACGAACCATATTTTTGGGCCTTTCGGGGGTGTTTCTTCTGCGTACGATCTGCGTGGCGGGGTGTGCCGCAATGGGCGGCGCGGGGCGTCATGCGAACCCTACCTCTGTGGCCATGGGTGGAGATCCCTGTGGGCCACGACCCGTGCGAGAGGTGTGCCGAAGTAGGCGGGGGGGCGGCATGCGAACCTTGCCTCTGCGACCGTCCATGGAAGTCCCTGCGGGCCACGATCCGTGCGAGAGGTGTGCCGAAGTAGGTCAGGCGACGCTATGAAGCTCCCGTCTGGTGCTGCAGATGCATTTACGTGCTGGGCACGATCCTCGTGAGGGGCGTGCCACTATGCGAACCTTGTCTCTGCGGACATAGGTGGAGGTCCCTGTGGGGCGCGATCCCTTTGAGGGGTGTACAAGCATAGGCGGGGGGACTCTTAAGCCAAGCCTGTATCTGGGGCCGTCGGTGGATCTCCCTGAGCTGCACGATCCGTGTGACAGTATGTGTCTTCCGACGCCGAGCACTCTAGACTACAACCAGAGCTTGCTAGAACCCAAGCGCGCGCGAAGCGCGCTCGTGTTTCTAGCATACTTATGTTTGTTATCATATGTTTATGCATGCATGTATACATGTGTGTGCACATATGCATGTATACATATATACGTATATGTGTATACATACATACGTATATGTGCGCATTTGAATGACATGTATGATAGAGATAACAAGAGAGACATATAACAATAAAGAAGAAGAAAGAGAGAGAGAGAGAGAGTCAGAGAGAGTGAGAGAGAGAGAGAGAGACAAAGAGAGAGAGAGAGAGAGAGAGAGATCGAGAGAGAGCGCGTGTTGCGGGCGCTTGGCCTGACAAACTCGACTCCCCCTCCCAGAAGCCAGGGGGAGGGGTGGGGCACCCTCAACAAAACCTGCCAGGGAACCCAGGGGGGGCTACCCCGGGGGGAGAGGGGGTTACGCGCCGAAAAAGGAGGCCCCCCACCCCGCAAAGAGAGGGCCGAAAAAGGAGGGGGGGGTGCCTCCCCTCCCATCGGGAGCGACGACGACGACGACGACAGCGACGGCGACGGCGACGGCGACGGCGACGGCGACGGCGACGGCGACGGCGACGGCGACGGTGACGGCGACGGCGACAGATGGCGACGACGACGGCGACAACGAAGAAAGCGACGACGACGACGACGCCAACGACAACGACGAGCCGGTGAACCTGTCGGGCGAGCGGGACATTAAATGCAACCTTCACTCTGTGTCGGTAGAAGGTCATGGGAAAGCATATCAAAATCGCCAAAGACGCCGATCGAGCGAGCGGGACATGAAATGAAGCCTGTAGTCAGAGATGAGGCGTCCTAATTGGGCGGGCGGGACTTTCAAAGCAGCCTTCAATTTGTGAAATAGGAACGTTACGGGGGAACCGATCACAGCCGCCGAAGACGCCGTTTGGGCGGGCGGGACATGAAAATAACCACTCACTCAGTGATGGGGCGTCCATATCGGGCTCGCGGGACATTAAATGCAACCTTCACCCTGTGTTTGGAGAAGGTCGCTTGGAAAATCTATCACGACTGGCAAGACGGCAATTGAACCCTGTAGTCGGTGACGGGGCGTCCAAATTGGGCGAGCGGGACATTGAATACAACCTTCCCTGTGCGAGACGGGACAACTCAGAAGAAATATATCACAGCAGTCGACGACTTCTTTCGGGCGGGCGGGCCATTCAAGGAACCATTCGCTCAGTGATGGGGCGTCCATATCGGGTGGGTCGTGGTCGTCCTCGTCCTCTTCGTCGTCGTCTCGCCGTCGCCCGTCGTCGACGCCATCGTCGTGGTCCTCGTTTGCGCGTGCCGACTACCTGTCGCCATCGTCATCGCCGTCGTGGCCGTCGCCGCAGCCGCCGCCGCCGCCGCCGCCGCCGCCGTCGTCGTCGTCGTCGTCGTCGTCGTCGTCGTTGTCGTCGTCGTCGTCGTTGTCGTCGTCGACGTCGTCATCGTCGTCGTCGCCGACATCATCATCGTCGTCTTCGTCGTCGTCCACGCCGTCGTCGTCGACGCCACCCTCGTGATCCTCGTTTGCGCGTGCCGGTCTCCTGTCGCCATCTTCGTCACCGTCGTGTGCGCTTGCTGGCCCCCTTGTCCTCGTCGTCTTCGTCGTCGTCGTCGGCCCTCGGAATTCTAGCGGGAAGGGAAGGGAGGGGGCGTCTCCCCCGGGTGGGGGGGCCCCCCACCCTTGGCCCCCCCCCCCCCCTGCCGGTGGGTACTCCGCGGCTCCGGGGGTGGTGGCCCATGGGGCGGGTGATTCCCCGGTTCGCGGCCCTCTCCCCGTGGTTCGGAGCCCGGAGCAATTTTTGGGAGCCCCCACCCCCAGTACGAACTTGTGGTGGGGACCCTACAAGCGACCACACAAAGAGCTCTTTCAAATGTACGGATGTATGTGTCCTGTGTTGCAGCAATCGGGGACCCGACGAAAACGCCCACCCCATCCCGGTCCCATGGACGCCCATGATGAAGGGCCACCAGGCTTTCCGAGGCTCCTGGAAGCCCCTGCTGGGCTCAAGCAACAGGCCAAATCGGTCAGGAGGGTGGCCGAAACGCCCCGTGAGAGCCCCAAGAGGTTCCAGACACCCACCAGACGCCCGCAGACGACCTAAAGGAGACGCCTTCGAAACGCAAAAACAGCATGTTTGCTTGTGTGTTTCTGTATTATTTGGGGAATGCTCTGTCCTTGGATCTTCTGGGCGTCCGAGACCGCCAAGGAGGCCCGACATCCGCCTTAAACTACCCAAAAGGGCTTCCAGGCAGACCAAGAGAGCCCCAAGAAGGCCGCACAAGGCCCCGCGATGGCCAGAAGAGAGCAGCATGACGGCCCAAGATGGCCCCAAGACGCCCCCCGAAGCATTCCAGATCGTGACCGGGTGGTTCCGCAGGACGCCCCCAGTGGCCCCCGGCGTCCTCGTCCACGAGGCTGGCCGGGCACAGCCGAAGCCCTCGCTCCAGCCGAAGATGTGGCACCCCTCGCAGTAGGATGCGCGAGAGCCGAGGAACTCGCTCCTCGGACGGCCGGCGATTCTCCGTGCTCCCCCCCGTCCTTCCCCGCCCCGTCGACCCACCCCTCTGTGCCCTCTACGCGAGGGGCTCAGCACCATCACAGCCGTGGGGGTGGGCAGGCCTGGAGAAGCACAAGAGACCAAAATACCCGTGGCGAGCTGAATACGGCTGGGCTTACATGGCCCCGCTCAATGAGTGAAGTTCGCAGGTCGGGCGAGGAAGAGGAAGAGGATGAGGAAGCATGAGGGAAGGATAATGAGTATCATGCTTATAACGACGATGTCGGAACATACAACCAGCAGTTATCGTGACATCATGTTTGATTATCGTCCTGCCCGTCCGCCAGCATGCCAAATTTCAAGGACCAAGGTACATGGCGCAAAGCACCAAGGCAATATTGAATGGCATTCTATATACACATGCATGCTAGAACCACGCGCGCGCTTCGCGCGCGCTCAGGTTCCGGCGCATGCCAGGGCGCTATCAGAGGCTAGCACGACATTTTTGGTTCATTTCCCGACGCCTCGAGGAGTTCAGGCTTGCCTAGGCTGCGTAGCTGCGCATGTTACTGCCACCAAACCACCCCAACCCAACCCGAAGGCCCCGATTTGCCCTCCATTTTCAGTGGGGGGGGCCGGGGAACATGGAACACACATACACATAGAACCCGTACCCCCCAACCCGAAATGCGGGTCTTCGTGTTGGGTTGGGGTGATCTGGTAGGCAGTCAGCATGATGCTCTCAACGGGTCCTCCCAAATCTTGCTTCACCGCGTTATGCAACACGTGAATTCGCTACAGCGGCGCACCCCTTGTGCTCAGCTCACTCCGCCAGCGCAGACGACCTCTGCCAGTGTTTCGAAGGTCAGCGCAGGCTTCCTGGGTCGGCGCGCCGTGCCCCGGGCGGCGCGCCTTCGGTGCCGCCCCCGGCGCGCGGAGCCTGCCGGGGGTGGGGCGGTCCAGCGCCAATCCAGAAATCCGGGCTGACCTCGGACATCACCACCTACCAAACCACCCCAACCCAACCCGAAGGCTCAGATTTACCCTCGATTTCTAGTGGGGGGGGGTCCGGGAACATCGAAAAAACACATATGGAGCCCATACCCCCCCCAACCCGAACTTCGGGTCTTCGGGTTGGGTTGGGGTGGTCTGGTAAGTAGTCAGGACAGTGTTGGTGTTCATGCCATGTCCTCCATGTGCCTGCATTGTGGCACAGTTCGCTCCGACGGTGTCCCCGTCTGGATTGCGCTTTCGCCAGCGCAGTGACTCTGCCTCGCCGCCGACGTGAAGAAACCTGCTGGGATCGCACCTGCGGGGCGACTGCTGGGTGTACGCGTTCCAAGAACTCAGAAAGACAGTTCCTCGGATCCGAGCGTCGGCGCGGAAGCGGGGGGAGAGGCGGCAGAGACAGAGGGCGAGGGGCTTGCCACTTGCGAAGCCGAGGCTCCCCCGTCGCGGACGGTGGGGGGCTGGTGTTGAAACGACGGCATCCAGCGTGATGTTCTTGCTGATGGACTTCCTCACCGAGTCCGACCAGACGACGGCCACAGAGGCTGGGCTGGGAAGAAAGTACAGAGCCGTCATGCCGTAGTACGTCCATCCGCTGAGATTTGTCTAATGGTCCGGGGTCCGTGGAGGGCCCCATGAGCTACGAACGCGGTAAACATCTTCCAGGGCCCATCTCCTCCATGACCCGGGTGAGCGCCAGCGGGAGTCACCCCTGGCCGACCCTGGGTTTGGGAGCCCCGTGGAGTCGACCACCCCTCCCGAGCTCCGCCGACCCGGGTTCGGGAGCTACTATGCTATGCGACGGACAAGGGTTCGCGACGTGGCCTTAGCCTGGCTGACCCGGTTTCCCAGATCTCTGACGTCGCGTTTTTTTGTTTGCACAACGTCGATCCCTATGCGGTTTAGATTCCTTCCCCACGACTGGTTTTTCATCTCGGCTAGTTTTTGACGGCTCCAGAGCCTGAAGAGGCCCTCTGCAGGCCGAAGTTTTCCAAACATCTCCGCATCGAGAGGAGGGGGGTCAGCGCGTCTCGATCGCTCGCTCGCCGGCGCGCCGATAGGTCGTGATGTTCCTCCGCGAGCTGATCGCCAACTACCCGAACCTCCGGGGCCCGATCCTGCAGCGCCTCTCGGACGCGAGCGCCCCCTGTGGGCGGCCCGGCCGCGGGTTGAGGGGTGCGCCGCCTACGACGGCGGCGACGCCGACGCTGGCGACGACGCCGACGCTGGCGACGACCACGACGACGACGACGACGACGACGACGACGACGACGACGACGACGACGACGACGACGACGACGACGACGACGACGACGACGACGATGACGACCCTCAGATCTGGGCGTCGCAACTGTTTCACCAGTTGATTTCGCCCCAGTTCGGGCTCCGGGGCCCCCGCGGGTCGATCGGGCTCGAGGAGTGCCGCGGAGAGGTGGTGTCGAGGCCTCCGGTCGTGATTCTTCGGGAGGTGTCATTTTTTACGGGCGTCGGATTTCAGGAGACGGTGGCAGCGACGACGACGACGACGAGGAGGACGGCGACCTAGGCCTCTTCGCGTCATGAGAGAATCACGTCGAAGGGCCTTGGGCAGTTTTCGGCCTCGAGGGGCCCTCTCTGGGCCTCCTGGGCAGCGGTCGAGAATCAACTCACGGCTCAGGATGAAGCTCCAGTCACTACGAAGGGGTCCCGGTCCAGACCTCTGGGTGCCCACGCCGTGAGGAAAACACGACCCTGGAGTTCTGGGCACGACGAGGGCGAGGAGGGCGGCGGCGATGGCGACGCCAGCGATGGTGGCGACGGCGAGCAGAAGGAGGGGATGCCATCTCCAGGAAGGCCTGCCCCTAGTGCGGGCTGGCGGGCCTGTGGTGGCTTGCTGGTGGTGGTGGCGCATCCTCTGGCAAAGAACGACTGATGGGAAAGATGCGAGGATATTCCGTTCCAGAGCGCTCCGGAACGCTCGAAACGTTCGGGAAGTCTCTGAGAAGGCCACCGCGGTGCCCGAGACATCCTGCAGAGCCGCCGGATCTCAGAGAGCCTCGAGTTATCCACCCCCGAATCTATCCTCGCCCTGGCTTCGTCTCAGGCCCGTGGCCTGCGTGCTCTGCGCCCTGTGTCTTGCCTTCCTTTCTTCACGGAGCGCGTTTTACTACTCGCAGAGTGCCTACTCGCAAACGCCAGAAAAAAAACACACGTCTGTCTCGATGTAGTTTGTCGCAGGTCCCCCGCGGTGGATCCAGGCCATTTTCGAGTAGTTGCTTTGCGAGTAGTGGAAGGCGCTCGTGTATCTCTTGGGGTGCAGGAGCAAAGTCGAGGCAGGGCCGTGTCGAGAACGGCGCGGCCCCCTCTCGGGCTCCCGTGCTCGTCCTGCTCGGGGCCTCGCGGAGGCTGCTCGGCGGCGGCACGGCCAGGCAGGCCTCGGAGAGCGGGTCGGGATGGACCTCGGGCCTGTCCCTCTACAGGAGGAATATTCAAATATAGTAAAAAATAGCCTGGGAACGTTTTTTTTTTTTTTTTTTTTTTTTTTTTTTTTTTTTTTTTTTTTTTTTTTTTTTTTTTTTTTTTTAAAAAAAATATATAATAATAACATATATTTATATTTATTATTATTCTTATTATTTTTATTATATATATAAAAGAAAATATTTTTTTTGGGTATGTTAGGGGGTATTTTTTGATTTTTCGATTTTTCGATACAAAATCCCCCTGTGGGGGGACAGGCCCGACTTAACCTTAAATGAGTCATCAACCTCGCCTTTTTCTTGGTATGGTCAACCGAAGAACTTCCTTTCTCTCCGCTTCTGCTCCTCGGTGCGCCGCTCGCGCCTTCCCCGACGGGATCACACACAACGTTGACCGATTTCGAGCAGATGTGGCCGGGCGGGATTGCCGCTGTTGCCTTCGGGCCGCAAGAAACGGGGGGAAATGCAAGCGGGGGTCAGTCAGAGCGCCGGATTCTTGCAGGATCCTGCAGGGCCAGGGTCGCATGGGCCCTAGTTTGTGTGCAGGGTCCTGGCAGGATCCTTCAAGGTCTGACTGACCCGGGTTTGGATTGACCTGGGTCAGAAGGTCCTCGATGTCTCACCTGCCCCTCCGAACAAAGAGATGTCGTTGGGGACATGCACAATGGGGCAGCGCGAGGGGGGTGGTCTTCTAAGAATGCGGAGGACTTCTGAAGAAGGGGGGAGCTTCTTAGAGGCCCTCCCAGCTTCTGAGAAGCGCTACAAAGTCTGAACATGGATGCTAAGCTACTGAGCCAGATAACTCGCATCATCTACTTCCTGAACGGCGACGTCATGAGCTCGAAACTAGTTTTTTGCAGATGCCGTGCTGCGCGCCCATCCCCCTCGACGGGACAGGTGGCGTCTGTTTGTCCGTCCCAGCTTTGAAGAAGCCTCTGGGCCCTTCTAAGAAGGCCCCTGCCTTCAACAAGTCTTGCGCCTGCGTTGAAGTCCGCCCCCCTCGCGTCATTGCCCCAGCTGCTCCAGGACGGCCCAGATGATCTCCAGAGCACCCCTCGCGAGGCTTGGAGGGACCCACGGGGGCCCCCAGAGTGGCGCGCAGGGCCAGAGCCACCTCTGGCAATCTCGAGGCTCCTCCCTCGTGCTGCTCCTCTCGTCAAGGTAGGGATGCTGAGCAGACGCACGACGGCCTCGCTACATAGCCGAGCCAGTCTTGAGAAGCAGAGAGGGAGAGGAAGACCCAAGGGAAGCGGAATCCACCCTGGACGAGGACGAGATCACCACATTAGGTGAAGATCTGTAGCACGTCTTCACGGAACATCGGGAACGCGTTGAGGCGCGGGGATCATTGCGTGGCCTGAGGGAAGGAGAAGCCTCCTGCTCATCGTCCTGCTCATCCGCCACCTCCACCTCCAATGTATGCAGCTTCTCGTTTTGATGTTGCGCGTAACGCGATGGGGTTCTCTTGGGTGCTCCAGGCCAGCTGTTACACCCGTTGGCGGCCAGAGAAAAGATCAGCATGATGGCAAGGAAGAGGTGGGATGTCAGATGTGTCGCGAGCGCACCTATCTTGCCGCCTCCCCTCGCCCCCCCCCCCCCCGGCGAGGAGAACATGGCGGAGGTCCAGCAGTCTCGAGTGCTGCGGGGGTGCCTGTGGCTCTTCGGCGAGTTCTGCGAGGAGGGGGCGCTCATCGAGAGGCGCCCGCCCCGCGGCCCCCCGCCCTCCCTCGGCGGGGCGAAGGCCCAGGCGCACCAAAGAGCCACAGAACCACAGCCACAACCAAGTCTGTGGAGGACGATCAATGGAGAGGAGGCATGTTGCCAAATACTTCCCACATGCCTAACACAGCTGTTAAACATGTCTTGACCACGTGTTTAGCCATGCCGCAAACATGTTTAGAACATGTTTCATACATTTTAAACACGCTCTCAACTCAAGGGTAGGACTGTTAGGGTGTCCATTGTCGTGGCATCCATGAACTTAAGTGCACTTTTCGGGGGGGGGCCCTCGGAGGAGAACCCGCCGTCCCCGACACGAGCACTCTGGTCGTGGTCGTGGTCGATTTGGCCGCCCTGGGGCGCCACGTCGACCACACCAGTAACGAAGCTGGCCTCGGTGTGCCGACAGTTTGGTCTGCGCGAGACGTTCGTCTTCGATGTGGTTGTGACCGCTTGCTGCCCCCCGCAAAAGTCAGGATGAGAAACAACACACAGACACAATGCATCGTCGATCCCCTAAACAATATAGGAAACTATGGGCAGTGGGGGGGAAGGCAGACATCTAGAAACTATGGGAAACTATGGGGGATCCTTGTATGTGTGTATCTTTATTTGTGTGTCCCAGGGCCCCTTAGGAGGAGGAGGAGGAGGAGGAGGAGGAGGAGGAGGAGGAGGAGGAGGAGGGCG
>CAUYUJ010014949.1:1999745-2006039 GCA_963575745.1 Prorocentrum cordatum | reverse complement strand
GCCGCAGCCGCCGTCGCCGCCAAGTGTACTCTGTATTGTTTTTTGACAGGGGTGGTGGGGGGGCCACATCGGGTTGGCTGCGCATGTTCCGAATTTGGAGGCAGAATGTGTGTTTGTACTGTTTTTTTAAAAGGGATGGTGGGGGGGGTCATGGACCCTGGTTGGCCCCCAGTCGCCTGGGGGAGGGGGTGTTTATTAATAGGGAACAGTGATAAACCCCTTCCCGAACGGGAAGCTTGTACATTCCTATGTATGTACAAGTTAGTTTTGTATTGTGCCCCTGGGATACCCACAGGGTTCATACCCGCAGGGGCCTGCGGTACTTGTTGTACCTGCTATACCTTTCACAGGTTGCGTTTATTACTTCAATGGTCAGTTTGGGAACCGTGGTGATCCGTATTGGTACCGCTCTTGTCAAGGTTGTGGCCATTTGGTTGCGTATCCTTATCAAGCAATGTTTTGGAGGTATCGTTTTTTGGTGTACTTGGGAGTCAAGTTATCCCCGTGCTTGAGAGTAAGTTTCGTGGTTTGCTGGCATCCATGAGTGGTGGGCGCGTGTTTCACAATCGGTCGTGGCTGCAGTCACTCGTACAGGTTGCCTTACCGAAGAGGTTGAGAAGTCGTCCCTGGGGTGCACGCGGGGTTCCCCTACTCCGTGTTGTGCAGCTTACACGCAGCGCGCGGAGTCTGGCATGGTTGCCGTCCTCTTCCATCTCCTCGTGTCGCGTGGGGTGGTCAGAGAGCGGAATAGCATGGATTTGTAAGATGTAGCCAGGCATTCCCATTCCCACTTTTCTTTTGTCTCCTGCCTCACCTCCCCCCTTGCCCTGCCGGTGCCACGAACGTCGCCCGGCCCCGTCGGCACCGCGCGCCCGTGCCTACGACGCCCAACCCACAGCCCTATCCCGCGCGCGCGCCCAGCGTCGTCGCCGCGCTCCTGGCCGGCGTGCGGCCGCTGCCGCTCATCGCGGAGGAGAAAGCGGAAAAGGCCAGGGGCCGCGCTTGTCCACTCCGGCGGCCGTCGTCGTCTCGGCGGCAGCCACGACGATGAAAGCAACGACGACGACGGCGACGGCGATGGCGACGGCGACGACCATGACGACGACGACGACGATGACGACCACGATGATGGCGGCGATGTCGGCGGCGGCGGCGGCGGCGGCTGGGACGACGAGCTCTGCGCGAGGGGGGCGGCCTTCAGAGAAGGGCTGGAAGCCTTCTTGGAAGTGCTGGCGCTCGCTCCGCGCCAGAAGGGATGGCGGAACAGCAGGAGGAGGAGGAGGAGGAGGAGGAGGAGGAGGAGCAGGAAAACAACATGTTCGACGATGCCAGACTTCGAGACGATAAATTATCCCGGCAAAGCAACCTAACAACGATGTGTAGAAGCATATCTGAAAGCATTCCCCTTAAGATTCAGATGAAAATCCAGTTGTCGAATTCTGCTGTTCTCGCAGTCGTAGTCGCATTCGCGATGACAGTCTCAGCGGCAACGGCAGTCGCAGTCACAGCCTCAGCCTCAGCCTGCCTCAGCCTCAGCCTCAGCCTGCCTCAGCCTCAGCCTGCCTCAGCCTCAGCCTCAGCCTGCTTCAGCCTCAGACTCAGTCTGCCTTCAGCCTCGGCCTCAGCCTCAGCCTGCCTCAGCCTCAGCCTGCATCAGCCTCAGCCTCAGCCTCAGCCTGCCTCAGCATCAGCCTGCTTCAGCCTCAGCCTCAGCCTGCCTCAGCCTCAGCCTCAGTCTGCTTCAGCCTCAGCCTCAGTCTGCCTTCAGCCTCGGCCTCAGCCTGCCTCAGCCTCAGCCTGCCTCGGCCGCAGCATCAGCCTGCCTCAGCATTCAAAATGTGGCCCAGGAATGGAGTTCTGGGAACTAGAAGAACACGAAGTGGCCTACAGTTGGCTCCGGGCATTCAAAATCATGCCCAGGAGTGGAGTTCTGGGAACTTGTAGAGCACGAAGTGGCCTACAGTTGGCTCCGGGCATCCAATGGAGTTCTGGGAAATCGAAGAGCACCCTACAGTTGGCTCCGGGCATCCAAAATGTGGCCCGGGAGCGGAGTTCTGGGAAGTCGAAGAGCACGAAATGGCTTACAGTTGGCTCCGGGCATCCAAAATGTGGCCCGGGAATGGAGTTTTGGGAGCACCAAGGGCGATTTTGCGAGGATGTCCAAAGCGATTTCGGCTTCGACGGCAGCTTCGGCGGCAGCCTGTCGGGGTCCCGCCCAGACCCTCCTGAGGAGTCATGATGCTCTCTTTGGAGACCACTAGAAACCTATCAGCAAGAGCTGTTAGGTAAAAAACAAACCAAGGCAGACCAACCACGAGAGGATCATACACCAGTGCCAGCACAAATGGCTTGCCAAATATCGATCAGGACAAAAATTCCCTAAGATCGATAGAACAAAGCTGATGGACGAGGAGGCGATCAACACATTCAAGCAGATGCTTGAAGCTACCGTAATCCCCGACTGGTATACCAGCCTTGACCAGCACGCCTATTTCTACACGCTCAGCATCATGGGGGCAGCCGCCGCAGCATGTTCCAATAACCAGCACAAGAACATGCAGGAGTACATCTCCGACCAGATCTTCGAGTGTATCATCGACCGACGACGAATTGCCCAACTACTACGGAAAGCATCGCAGCATGGACCGAACCACCACATAGTGACCAGACGAATTATCAAGGCGATAGTCTACACAATTGAACATCCGACAAGAAGCTTGCCGTCCAAGTGGATGGACCAGGACTATAGTGGACGTATACCCTTCGCCATCGAAGCACAGCGGGCCAACGCCAACAACGACTTCAACGGATTCATCCTTGCTGCACGGGAGTGGCTCAACGAGGCTCGGAACACATCATCACGAATGGCCAGCGACTACGACGAGTTCATCAACCATTAAACCACACGAGCAGCAGAAGCGAGGCACAACAACGAGCCATACAACGAATGGAAATGAGTACGCAAACTATTATTGCTTGGCGGGCGCAATCGACGCCAGACACGGACATACCCTATGATGCTGGACAACAATGGCGAGGTTAATACAGACGCGGCAACGAAGCACAAGGAAACCGTCCACCACTTCGGCGATATAGAAGCTGCAGCTTTCATGACAAAGACCGACATAACATGGCAATGCAACAACACCGACGACATCTGCGACAACACTACGGTCAGACGCATCGACAACTTTGCTAGCATCTACGAACTGGAAGAACAACTGGCACTGTTCAAACTCGGACGAGCTGCAGGGCCTGGCGAAGTTACCGACGACCTTGCCCATTCGGCGCCACGAGAGATGGCGCGCCACATGCGCTCGCTAATTTCAAGGTCTGCGCTGCTCATACGAGAAGCAGCGACGCGCAACGGATTGCGAATGAAACGCTTCTGGAAAGGAAAAGGGGCCGAAGAGATGCTACAAAACCGCCGATCGATCTCGCTCGCTAACACCATCATCAAGCACCACTCCAGGTACATGCGACAGTGCATGCAGGATTTGTTACTTGGGCTATTCTTCAGTACTCAGATGGGAGGCCGAAGCCACTGCAGCACGGACTACAACCACCTTGTAATGCGACTGACCTTCAACCTAGCGGCCGCGGACGGAACTGACCTCGCCATGATCGTGATCGACCTGGGAGATGCCTTTCACAAGGTTGCCGCGAACCTGGCGTGCGACATGCAGATGAGCACCGACGCCATCGACGACCTTTTCGGCCATATGGATATCATTCAATGCATGCAGCCGGCTTTGCAGACCCTTATGAACAACGGCCGCGTCGTCAGTGCCCACGTAGGCATCAAGCATTTGCTCTCGACGCTGACCGAAGCCCACCGCGACGCGTGGTTCTTCGCCGAGCGCGACTCAGACTACGCAGCGCCAAGGCTAGGAACGCGACCAGGAGTACCTATAGCCGACTTCACTTTCAATGCGATTACGTCTGCAGTCACGAAAGACAATCGCGAAGGGGCGATCAGAGCGGACGCCGCAGTAAGAATACCAGGCAGCTCACCAGTATTCTGCATTAGCCCAGAAGCTCAGCATCTGACGACAACATCATTCGTCGATGACGCGAAGGCTATGGCAGCGGCCACCGACGGCAATGCGATCGAGGCTGCGTTCAAAACCCTGCGGGGGGGGGGGGGGGGGGGGGGGGGCGCTAGTGCGCGCGACGCTATCGCGATGACTCCCCACCAAGAATTGCCAAGTCTTACTTCCCCATCTTCGCCGCCAACTAAGAAGGAAAATTCATCGCGAGACCTGTTCGCGTCGATCAGAAAACATACATTGACGCGGGGGTGGCTGTGATTATTGCGCGAACTTTCAAAGTCTTGGGCGCAATGGTAAATGATCGGAACGACTCTGCTCAAGAAGCGGCCGCGCGTGTACTTGCTCTGGGGGAGGCTACCGCGCCACTTCGAAAGACGGTGTTCAAGCGCGACAAGATCACCAATGCTGCTAAAATACATATATCACAATGCCCCTGGATACTCACGACTACTATGCAATGCAGGAACCTGGATACCTGCAACAACGACTGACACGGACAGGATCGCTGCTGCATGCGCAGCAGTTGCGATGATGGCATTGGGCATTTGGCCATCAGACAACTCAGCGGGATAATATCACCAACGTCGAGATCATCAGCTGGGCAGGCGCCCCGGCGCTCCCACAGAGACTGCGGCAAGCAATGCCGCGACATATTTTGCGGATAACTAACGCATGCCCTACTGAACTTCGAGCCCTGCTTGACTGCGACACCGAGAACAGAGGCAGATGGCCAACTATGATAGCATGCGACCTCCGCCGCATCAAAGTGCGCGCCAGCAAGCACTACAATGCGCCCAGCTACAACGACATGCGCCCATGGATAGGCATGGCAGGAGAAGAACCATCCAAAGTCAAAAGCATAACCACACGCGCCTGCAAGACAGCCGTCGAGTCCAATAAAGAAGAAGCAGCCGCAGTCGCCTGGTGAAGACGCATCACAGACATGTGCGACGGCGCCACCATCTCGACGCCCGCCATCGAAGACCCCCAACATGATCGAAGGTACCCGTGTTTCGATTGCGGACAAATCCTGGACGGCAAGGCGGCGCGCCGAAAGCACATGCACTCTAACCGCAAACAGCGGAAGGACATACTCAGTTACATCCGCGGGACTACATGCCAGTTCTGCGCGAGGGAGTACGGGGCGGTCAACCGATTGTATAAGCGCATGTGCGCCAGCAGACAGTGTGCATCACTTGCCATGAAGTTCAGCAAGCAGCTCGACGACGACGCAGCCGCCGACTTATCCGAGGAGATAAGGCACATACGACGAACAAACAAAACTAAAGGACGACCATAATATTATGCAGAACGGCCGTGTCTACAACTCTACGGCCCACCGTTTGCGCGACGAACGGGCGCGGGCGACGAACGTGCCGCGATGATCCTTGCGCCAATTTCCTTGTCACCGCAAGCAGAAGCAGAGAAGGACTAGCGACGAGGAGAGACGGAAGGTGCCCAGACGCGCGATCGTCGTTTACGCCGCACTCGGCGCGACACAACCGACGGTTACACATCGGGGGCAGGTAGCGACAGTCCATATCGGACTTCGACGATCTTGACCATCGCCGCCCTGAATGCTACCAGAGAGGATGCTGTGCGCCTCGTCAACGGCATTGAGCAGCAAGCAAACTCACGCCGACGAGGACGTATACTTACTTACTGTAGCGAACCACGCGAGTCAGGCGTGCAGCGACAGAGGTCCCGACCACACTAACAACGCCATACACGAAGCTATGCGGAATGGTACAATTGACGCCATCTACTACAAGAAGGCCATGCCGAGCCTCGACAACAGCAGGCGACTTCGCGACGAGCAACGCCCGTGGGGAAGACGAGACTCCAGCAGAACCTGCTCGACGGCCATCATCGATGACAACGTGGAGATACGTGGCGCTATCTTCCCCATGTGCACGTGTATCGCCGGCGACGCGGCCTGCTGGGTGAACGACGGATATTTTTCGGCTATAGCCCCCCGCGAACTACAGCACTTGAAGAGCCGCAACCTTGTCACCGTGACCGACCGCACGATCGCGAGCAAGCATTTTCAGCGCGCCAGCGACGCCGACGACGACGCGACGCGAATCTTGGCGGCAGCACGCGAATGCAGTATCAACGGCGCGCAACTGACAGGCATTCTAACCGTATTCGTGACTTATTATGGCCGCTACCACGAACAAAGCGAGCATGAGCAGTCAACCCAACGTGAGGATGCGAGACTGCCAGCGGGTGCCAGCGCCGA
>CAUYUJ010014949.1:1904745-1994745 GCA_963575745.1 Prorocentrum cordatum | reverse complement strand
ATCATAAACACCGTCAGGATCATCAACATCATCATCATCATTATCATCATTATCATCATTATCATCATCGTGACACCATCATCATCATTATCACCAACATCATCATCAACATCATCATCATCATCTTCGGGACATCATCACCATTACCACCATCATCATCACCATCATCACCATCATCATCATCAACACCGTCAACATCATCATCATCATCATCATCATCATCATCATGGGGCACCATCACCACCATCACCATCATCATCATCATCATCAACATCATCATCATCAACATCATCGACACCATCATCATCATCAGCAGCAGCAGCAGCAGCAGCAGCATCATCATCATCATCATCATCATCATACCGACGGGACACCGGCGGGACACTGGCGGGACACCGCGCCCCACCGGCCCCCGGAAAGGAAACATTTGGTCTGGCCGCGCCTCAGCCGGAGGCTGGACACCGGCGGGACACCGGCGGGACACCGCGCCCCTCCGGCCCCCGGAAAGGAAACATTTGGTCCGGCCGCGCCTCAGCCGGAGGAGACTTACTTCTCGCCCGCCCACGCAGCTTCGCCTCGCCCGCACACACGGCACGCACGAGCACGAAACCGAAACCGATTTCCCGGTAGGGGGGCTCTCCGTTCCACTTCGATCTCATCCCCTCACCTCCGATCCCTATCCCTGTATTCCTAGCCCTACATCCCTATCCCTGCCCTCTCCCTATCCCCCACTTTGGCCCCCATCGTGGATCCCACATCGTGACCCCCCATCGTGGCCTCATTTCAACTGTGTAAAGCTATCGAGGGTCTTCTGCCGCAAGGGTGTCATCTCTTGTGATTTGTTTGGGAAGTTTTCAGTCCACGGGGCCATCATCACAGTTTCACACATATAAAGGCTTTTGGAGGCCCGCGCTGATCTCCTGGGTCAGCGTCGACACAGGAAATCCGCGCTGAACTCGGAACGTAGAAACGCTTACGCTGTTTACTGTTCTTCTACCCTCTGGTAAAGGGGGAAGAGGGTTTCGGACCTGACGCAACGCATTGCACAGTCAGGGGGGCGATCCTCTCCTGACTTGACAGTCGAGGGCTGCGCCGCAACAGGGAGCGAAGTGGGAGGAGCACGACCAAGAGGCGGATGTTCTGGGAGGCATTGGTCGGAGCTGTTGCATGGGGCCAGCAGTTGTTGCATGGGGGTCGGGAGCTGTTGCAGGGGCGGTTTGCGAGGAGGGAGGCGAGGAGGCCGATGCCCTCCTGCCCTGGACACCCTCCGCGCGGGCGCGGCGTGGCCCCCCCCCTTGGCCCGCGGGACGAAAAGCCGCACCCTCAGAACGTCTACGAGGGCGGCGCGCCGGAGGACACCCAGGAGGAGCAGAAGGCAGAGAGCAAGAAGTCGTCGCCGCTGCGGACGCTGCTGCTCGGCGGGGACTTCCTCCTCTCGGCCATGCTCGGCGTGTCCTTGACGAAGCTCTGCATGAAGGCCAGCCTCCCGGCTGCGACCACGAACGAGGTGCTCCTCCTGATCGTGAATCTGTACAAGCTCGTGAGGCGGCGGGTGTGTTCCCGCGGGAGAGGGATGGGGAGCGGTGGGGAGCGGGGGAGTCAGGGATAGGGGTGGGGATGGAAAAAGTCACTCCCTGGCAATGATGTGCTGCCCCAGCCCGCCCTGGCAGGGCCCACACGTTCGGCGTCGCAGTCCGTTCGTGGCGCGTGGCCCTGGGGATCTCGGCTCCCTCCTCGTGGCCAGCTTCTGATCCCAAGCCGCCTTTGACGGTCCCGGGACCTAGAGAGGGCCCCCCCCCCAGGAGTGTGAAAATGGCGAACGGCCTCCGTCGTGGTTGCCCACGACGCGAGGGGGGTCTGGGTCCTCCTTCAGAGTTCTTTGAAAATCGGTCCCGGACCCCTCCATGGGTCCATCCTGACCAGTCTTTCGAGCTGCCTCTAGGCGTAGCGACGAGAATCGCCTGAGGCTGACGCAGAGGAAGCTTCGATCCTGGAACTTCGAGCCTCGATCCTTCTCTGCCCTCCCCCCGGGGAGGCAGCAGTGGCTCTGGCAGCGATTCGGCCTCGGGCACCGCACCGAAGCAGTTGAGGAAGCATGCGCGTGAACATGGGCTTGCGGACGTCCGCGCGGCTTTCTTGGCTCGGCGCTGGCCCGCCCCCTGGTGGCGCCACCGCCCCTGGCATGCTCCGCGTGCCGGGGAGAGGGGTGTCTGCGCCGATCCAGGAGGAGGAGGAGGAGGAGGAGGAGGAGGAGGAGGAGGAGGAGGTGCCTGTGCAGGTGGTTGCTCTTCTCTGGCCGCGCTCGGGCCGCGGACCCCGCCCCGAGGCAGCACACGTGCGGGGGCGAGAAGACGGACAGCGCGGTCCGCCTGACGCAGTGCATCCGCGCCCTCCTGGTGGAGGGCGGCAACGCGCTGGAGGTCGCGGGCGGGTTGTCGGGGGTGGACAGAACCCCCAACAGTGACACGTCGATTGGTGAATTGTCCGTTTTCGGTTCTCGAGAGGGCGCCGCGGCCGTTATTTTCCAGGCTCGCGCCCGCCAGGTTTGGGCCTCAGGTCGTTTTCACCAAACCACGTTTTACTAAAGGGGGGTCTGCCCATCCCCGAGGTTGGCTCAATTCCTCGGGGGCAGCGGTGCTCCGAGCCTATCGCAGTGAAGGAGTGGGGGGTCCCGAGGGAAGCGGGGATCCGAGATTTCTGGCCTCGTTCGAGCTCCCGGGCCCCTCGCCGGGCCACGGGACTGTCAGAGACCGGCGCAGGATGGAGATCTCGACTCGCAGTCGACGCAGTCAGGTTTCACCCGGTGTTGCCAGATGTGTTCCTGGTGCAAGTGTGCCTCCAGCTTCTCGCGCCGTTCTGGAGCTGGTGGGGCCCTCTTCTCCGGGCCTCGCGAAGTGTGCTCTGGAGGTGTGCTCCTTGGAGGCCGTGCGGGGCTGGTTCATATCCGTGGTCGACAACCAGCCCCATGCGGCACAATTCTGTGCAATCCTGCTGCTCCTCCCCCGAGCCCGGGGCCATTGCAGGATTTTTGCTTTCAGTGCCTTGCAGTCGTCACTGGTCGGTGGAGTTGCGCTGGGAATAGCCCCCTCGAGGGGAAGCGGATCGGGCGGTCTTCGCGCAGGAAAAAAAAACAATTCTGTGCAATCCTGCTTCATCCGCCTTCACTCGGGAAGCGAACACTGACATAAACATAACTGTTCGGAGGTCCGCGCGGATTTCTCGGATCGGCGCTGGAGCCCCCTGGCGGCGCCTCCGGCACTGCCCCTGGTCCAACGCCGATCCGAGAAATCCGCGCGGACCATTGAGTTTTGATGTTTATGTCATTGTTTCCCTATTTGCCGATTTTGACCCTGGATTAATAAAGCTGTCCGTCGATTCGGCCGAGTGGCTCCACCCTCGGGCGAAGTGGCCGTCAACCAATCCTGCGAAGAACCCCCAGGAGTTGGCTCCTGACCTTTCTGGCACTGATGGGCCAAACTTGAGCCACCACTACCAGAAGTAGGACGAGGGAAAAGGAAGGATGGGGAGGTCCTCCTCCTCCTCCTCCTCCTCCTCCTCCGCCTCCTTCTCCTTCTCCTCCTCCTCCTCCTCCTCCTCCTCCTCCTCCTCCTCCTCCTCCTCCCTCTCCTACCTATGGAAGTGGTTGTGGGGAATCGGCGCATTAGGCACCACCCGATTCCATCCTCTCGAACGGAACGGCGCCCCCCCTGCCCGACTCGCCTGGATCTGGTGCGCAGGGCCGAGCCCGCTTGCCCGCCGCCTGCCCAGGCGAGCCACAGCTGCGCGGCCGCGCTGCTGAAGGACCGCGTGCTCTCATTTTTTGTCTCCGCAGGGAAAGTGCAGTCGGCCCTGATCATTAGGTCGAACCTGCTAAGTCAAGGGTAGCCTTGTGTCCTGTCTTTGAAGAGGCGTGCCTCTTACATTCCTGCGGCAATGTATCCCTCGGAAGGGTCTTGGTGTCCTCTCGCGTGTCCTCTCCAATCAAGTCCGACTGTAGGCGTGCGGCATGCCCGGGGGAGGAGAGGAAAACGGACAGATCGTGGGCGACAAATACCAGGATCCGTGTCCACGGGCCTCGCGGGCCAGGCCCCTGGGCCGCGACCCCATCGGACCGCGAGTTTCCGCGGGATCGCGCCCCGGAGTCCAGGCCGCGAGGGCGCGGATCTGGGCAGGTTCGCCTCTCGTGGGCAGAGTGGGAGCGGCGTGGGGAGGGAGATCCTCTTTAGCTTCGGGGCGAGTCCGAGGGGGAGCCAAGCGACAAGCCAGCGCCCCAACCTTCGGGGGAGGGCCAGGAGACCCTTCCCCTCAGGCGACGCCGTCCAGGGAGTCCACGGGCCAGGGATAGGGGTCGTGGCATGCCCCGACCCCTCCTGCTCCTCTCTGGAGCCGCTGCCGTGAGCGGGGCCTCTCCCTCGGCGGGGGTGGAGGGAAGGGCAGCGAGAGAGAGAGAGAGAGATCGCAACAGTTCGGCGGGCCGAAGTCCGTCCGGGCGCGCGGGGTGCAAGCGCCCTCGGTTATGACCACGAGAGGGAAAGCAAAGACGGGATGTTGCGATGAGGGCGAGACTCGCCCCTGCTGCACGGCCGTACCCCCGTGAGCAGAGAGGCACAAGCCTTACACACGCTTTGCCATGCGGGATCCGGTGCCCGCGACAGAGAAGGCGCCACTTTGGGCCCCCCCCCGCGGCTGCCCAGAGCTCCAGCTACGGAGCAGTTGCCAACAGCTCGCGCAGCACACTCAGAACGTGGAGAGGTAAGCACCGGAGTGCTATCGGTGAGCCTCGTTGGTACGCCTGGCCGCCTGGTTGCTCACCTGGGGAGAAGCCTCGAGGCGAGCAGGCGATCGGGCCTGATGAAGATCGATCTAGACGGTCTGTGCTCTCTGGGATATGTCAAGGCGGGGCCCCTATTATTCTGGGTGCTGTGCAGCTTATGCCGGAGGGGCGCCAACAATACACCACCGCCAGCCCTGGCCAGACCAATCCTGGGCCCTGGACTGGTGTATAGACCGCCAGGCCTGGGCCAGGAGGGCCTGTACACCAGATCAGGGCCTGGGATGGGCCTGGCCAAGCCTGGTAGCACACTGAGGCGTCGTCGTGATGCTGGTAGTGCGGTCGGTCCCGGCAGATTGACTGGCGGCTGTGATGCGTTATGTGGCGCGCTTTCGCTCAGTGACCTTCACTGGAGTCAGTCGGGACAGTTGGGTTTGTTGTACTGGCCGTCCCGACCGCGCCTGGTTGCGGGCGGCTGGGCTGAGTTGGCGTGAACCGAACAGACGGCCAGCTCACCGACTCCCGTGCTGACCTTCTCTCAGACTCCAGGGCCACACGGTGGGGCAACCGACGCGCCCCGACACCACAACTCACCGACCACCCCACTCAATCCGACACTGCATACACACACTTTCTTGGTGAAGGGATGGAAGCGGGGCATGGCGATATCATCCTCATCGCATTGCAACGCTACGTGTCCAACAGTGCATTCAACATGTGGTGATGTTTACCTGGCTGGAGGTTCCCACAGCTTGCGTGGACAGAGGAGCTCGCTTTGAGTGACGACTGTGCACGAGGATGGGCTGGCGTTCCCAAGACTCGGGTCTGATGCCGGCTCCGGACCAGCTCCGACGCCAGCTCCGACGTGCCGCCAGGGTCTTGTGTCTACTAGGACGAGAAGCGGCGGACAAATCCCGCCCCTCAAGCACGACTTCTGCATCCACAACTTCACCGCCGTCCCAGATACCATCGCGTCAGAAGCACGCCGGGCATCCAGATAATGGTACTTTCGCTGTGCCCCCATTCACGATTTCGGCAAGGGCCTTTCTGTTGCTTGGGCATGCCGGTCCATCCGCTATCCCGCTGCAGAGGCCCCTCCGTTTGGGATCACCAGCAGCGCCACGTTGTTTTGGCACGACGGGCTCCAACAGCACCACGATGAGCGGTGCGATGGGTTTCCAACGGCACAGCGATGTGCGAACGACGGGGGCTCCAATTGTACGATCCTTCACAGCTGGCCGACCTGGCCTACAGCACGAGGGTGGCCACCACAATGGCATCTTGCAGCACGAACGGCGACACCAGCCGACGCGGTCAACAGCACGAGTGAGGCCAACGCGACGGACGTTAGCAGCGCGACGAGCGCTTGCAGCGATGCTCTGGCCGAGAACTTGTGAGGACTGGGAGTGGCGGCTCCAACTGCTTCTCCCATTCCGACTCCTACTCCGACTCTGGCTCCCGCCCCAGCGTTGGTGCAGAGACTCTCCTGATTAATTCTCTTGCACAGGGTGTCTAGAGCTCCGACCACTTTATTTCGGCGTCGTCGTCGCTCCCCCCCAGCTGCCTTGTGCCCTTCATGTGTCGCTATATGTGTCGCTGTCTGCCTTGTGCCCTTCATGTGCCGCTATATGTGTCGCTGTGTGTCGCTATGCGTCTCCATGTGTGCGTCGCTATGTGTCGCTGTGTGTCGCTATGCGTCGATATGTGTGCGTGTGTCGATATATGTCTCTATATGTCTATATGTGTCGCTATGTGTCGCTCCCCAGCACCCCAGCGCACCGCCCCCTCCGCCCCGACGACTTTATTTCGGCGTCGTCGTCGCCCCCCCCCCTCTCCCTCTCCTCAGCAGCCCAGCGCGCTGCCCCCTCCGCCCCGACCACTTTATTTCGGCGTTGTGTCGACATGTGTCGCTATGTGTCGCTCCCCAGCACCCCAGCGCACCGCCCCCTCCGCCCCGACGACTTTATTTCGGCGTCGTCGTCGTCAGCAGCCCAGCGCGCCGCCCTCCGCCCCGACCACTTTATTTCGGCGTCGTCGTCGCCCCCCCCCCCCCTCCCTCTCCTCAGCAGCCCAGCGCGCCCCTCCGCCCCGACCAGCCCCCTCGCCGCCCCGACCACGTTTATTCGTCGTCGTCGTCGTCGTCCCCCCCCCGGTCCTTTTCCCCAGCAGCCCAGCGCACCGCCCTCTCCGCCCCGACCACTTTATTTCGGCGTCGTCGTCGCCCTATTTCGGCGTTGTGTCGACATGTGTCGCTTTCCCCAGCAGCCCAGCGCACCGCCCTCTCCGCCCCGACCACTTTATTTCGGCGTCGTCGTCGCCCTATTTCGGCGTTGTGTCGACATGTGTCGCTATGTGTCGCTCCCCAGCACCCCAGCGCACCGCCCCCTCCGCCCGACGACTTTATTTCGGCGGCGTCGTCGCCCCCCCCCTCCGCCCGACCATTTATTTCGGCGTCGTCGTCGCCCCCCCCCCCCCCCCTCCCTCTCAGCAGCCCGGCGCGCTGCCCCTTCCGCCCGACCACTTTATTCGGCGTCGTCGTCGCCCCCCCGTGTCCTTTTCCCAGCAGCCCAGACGCCCGCCTTCTCCGCCCCGACACTTTCGGCGTCGTCGTCGCCCCCCCCCCCCCCCCCCCCGCTCTCCCTCCGAGCAGCCCAGCGCGCCGCCCCCTTCGCCCCGACCACTTTATTTCGGCGTCGTCGTCGCCCCCCCCCCCCTTCTCCCCAGCAGCCCAGCCCAGCGCACCGCCCCCTCCGCCCCGACCACTTTATTCTCTTGCACAGGGTGTCTAGAGCTCCGACCATTTTATTTCGCGTCGCTCCCCCCCCCCCCGCGTCCTCAGCGCCAGTGGGGCCCCCGCGCCGTGGCTCTCTGCCCCAAGCCCCCCCGCGTCCCCAGCGCCCCAGCGGGGGCCCCGCCCACTGCCCCCTCCGCCACGAACGCTTTATCCCGCGTCGCACCTCCCCCCCCCGCGTCCCCAGCGCCAGTGTGGGACCCCCGCGCCGTGGCTCTCTGCCCCAAGCCCCGCCGCGTCCCCAGCGCCCCAGCGGGGCCCCCGCCCACTGCCCCCTCCGACACGAACGCTGTATTACGCGTCGCACCCCCCCCTCCGCGTCCCCAGCGCCAGAGTGGGACCCCCGCGCCGTGGTTCTCTGCCCCGAGCCCCCCCGCGTCCCCAGCGCCCCAGCGGGGGCCCCGCCCACTGCCCCTTCCGCCACTAACGCTTCATCCCGCGTCGCGCCGCACACCACCTCCCCCACCTCCCTCCCCGCGTCCCCAGCGCCCCAGTGGGGACTCCGCCCCGTGCCCCCTCCGCCCCGACAATTTTATTCCGCGTCGCGACGCACGCCACCTCCCCCCCTTCCCCCCCTTTCCCCAGCGCCCCAGTTGGACCCCCGCCCCGTGGCCCTCTGCCCCAAGCCCCGCCCAGTGCCCCCTCCGCCCCGACAGTTTATTCCGCGTCGCGGCACACATCACCACCCCTTCCTCTCCGCGCCCCCAGCGCCCCCGTGGGACCTCCGCCCCGTGCTCCCTCCGCTCCGAGCACTTTATTCCGCGTCGCGACGCACGCCGCCTCCCCCACCCTCCCCACCTGGGACTTGGGCCCCGTTGCTGGGCCCAGAGGGCGATGCCTTGCCCCCTCTTCCCCCCTCCTCCACCTCCTCCTCCTCCTCCTCCTCCTCCTCCTGCTCCCCCTTCCTTTTTGTGCAAGGGCTATGGCACACGTGCCACTTGTTCTTCACACGTTGGCATCGTTTCACGGGGAGACCATCCGAGAGGAGGGGGGACTTCATGTTAACCTCTCTGTCCTGGCGGCGTGGCCGACACCACCGATCCCGTCGATTGCAGCGTCGCTGGCCACATGCTGTCTGCCACGCTGGAGCCGAACGTCTGACCAGGTCCAGACCCCAGCTCCTGCTCCGATCTCGTTCGTCTCGCTTCTCGGTGTCGAGGCGGGCGTGGTGTTCCGTTCGCTGCTCGTCCCACTCGGCGTGGGGCTGCCGATGCTGGATCCCTTGGTCCTGCGCGTCGTGGTGGTTCTCGACTTCGTCCTGCTGCGCTGCGTCCCAGTGCTGGTCGCGCAGATGCTGCTGGTGGACATGCTGCTCGCAGCAGAGCTCATCGCGGTCGTGACTGTGAGGCTGCTGGTGCCCAGGTGCGCGGGCGCTGGCGGGCTGGCCATGGCCCTGGTTGCGCTGCTCGTCACCCTCGTGAGCCTGAGGGTGCCGCTGCTGACTCCTGTCGTGCTCTTCGACGCGCTGCCGTGCACCGCCCTCTCGCGCCGCTCCGCGTCGAGGCGCTGGCGACGGGCGTGCCGCCGAAAGACGTGATGATGCCCAACGTCGTGGTAGTCGACTCCGTCGGTGTTGGTCGCAGACATGCTGCTGGCAGCGTGGGCTCGGCGCACTGCTCGCCTCGCTCGTAGGAGTGGCGCTGCTGGGTCTGTACCTCGACGTGCTCGACGTTGTGTTGCTCGATGTCATCGTGCAATGCGGTGTCGCGATGGTCCCGGGCGTGGTGCTCCAAGCCGTGATGCTCGTTGCACTGCTCGTCTCACTCGTAGATGCGGGTTTGCTCCACAGTTGGGCGGGCCGAAGGCCCCGAATGGGGGTGCCCAAAAATCGTTCGTGCCGCATCATCCCTCTTGTCGCGACGTACACCGAGAGTGCGCGCGAAGAGATTGTCTGACGCGCAGCGCACAAGCTCGTGCTTCAGACACCACGCGCAGCAGTGCAGCAACGGTAATCAGTATCGCTGTCCCCGGGGCCTCCGCCGCGACCCTGGGGATCCGAGTTGCTGTCCCCGCGGACTTGTGTCGTTGGCCCGAGGGGCCTACGTCGTGGGTTCGAGGATTCCTGCTGTTGGGCTGTGGGCCTTGTGCCCATGTCCGGTCGTGTTCACGGGCGCCCTTCCCGATGCGGCCGCCGTCGGTTCATTTCAGCAGGTCCTGTGCCCAAAGACGCGGGCCCGACGGCGCCCAGAAATTTTGGCGCCCTGCCCACATTGTCTTTTAAAGTGGTGCCCAAAAAGGTTTTTGGATTTCTGTTGTGCCCGAATTTGGTTCGGGTGCGGGGATGTTCCGCACCGTTCGCCCGTTTTCATTTGGGGCCCATTCTTTGGCACCGAGCTTGTGCTCTCGGGCGCAACCGGGTTCTTTTGGGCGCACTTTGGGGCACGCGGTAGGCCAATTCAGGCATCCCTTCCAGGCACCGTACGGGCTCTGTTTTGGGCGCGCAGGGGGTGCATGCCAGGCGCGTGTCCAGGCATCGGATCGTTGGATTGTCGGGATCCCGTGTCGGTGCAGCGTTGCGGCGCTTCGTGGCGGCGCCGTGTCGCATCGGCTTCGTTTCGCCACGATTGAGCCCAATGGAGTTCTTAGAGGAGGCATTGAGGGCATTGGGCAAAAAGGGTAGGGGGCCAGGAAGGCATCGGGCAAACAAGAGAAGGGCCACGAGGGTATCGGGGAAAACCAGGATGGCAACCGCGAAGCATACCGCGCGCGAACAAACGCGACATTTCGGGGCACCGTTTGGGGCGCACTTTGGGCACCGTGCGGGGCACCGTAACTGTTTGAGACCAGCCCTATCTTGTCTTCATGTGCAACGTCGTGAGGCCCGATGCTGTCATGCTGCTGATAGTCGATGTGGTGGTCCTTGACGTGTTGCTTGAGGCCGTAACGCTCGTCGCCCTTCTCGTCGCACCCGTAAATGCTGTTGGTGCTGGGTCCCGTCGCCCGTCGCCATGGTGCTCGGCTCCGTTGCGTGCCCCGGCGTCCAGGTGCTGGTTGCAGCGGCGCAGCTGAAGGACGTGTTGTAAGCTGGACTCTTCGGTTCACTCGTGAGTGCGAGTCTGCTGGGGCTGAAGCTCGCCTTGCTGCTCGACGTTGTAGTGGTCGATTGCGTCGTGTTGCACGGTGTCACGATGGTTACAGATGTGCCGCTCTGGGACGTTGTGATCATATCACTAGTCGTCTCACTCTTGGATATGCGGCTGTTGGTGCTGGGTCATGTTTTGGTGCGCAACGTCATGGTGCTTGATCCCGTCGTGCTGTGCAGTGCCGAGGTGTTCGTCCCTGGCATGTTGCTCGAACACGTGGTGCTTCTTGCACTGCTCGTCTCGCTGGTAAAAGTGATTCGTGCTCGAGTCCGTCGTGTTTGGCAGTGCTAGATAGCTGGTGCCGTACGTGCTGCACTCCGCCTTTGTGCTCGTCGCACTGCTCGTCACAATAGTTGGCGCGATCCCTGGTGGGCTGGCCGCGACCTTGAGGACAAGCGGGATACGGCGTGTGCACGCCCTGATCAAGTTTTTGAATTTTCGTACTGGAGTCTGGAGTGGTGCTCTGCGGAGCGTGGTCCAGTGGTTTTAGTGAAACATGCGAGCCGAGGCAAGCTAAGACCGTCGATCGCCCAACGACGGTATTATAAGCAAAACGGTGCTGCATAACACACCGAATCTTATGAGCATGCCTAGCACCCCTATCACAATTTCGAAGAGAGGAGGAGTCGGGGCCAATGTGGTAATGGATCCCGCCGGCCCAGGTATTTCTTTCGCTGCTCGGTGCGTCGTCGGCAGTTTCCGCAGGCGCTTTTTCGGTCAGGAGCTCGCGTGGGGTCTTGCTCATTTCCTCATGCGGGGCCTCCTCAGCGTCGCTCTCCTGGATGCCCGGGAGAGGCAGCGTCATGACCTTTGGTCCCGTCGTGCTGCTCCTGTCCGCGAGCCCTGGCGTACTGCTCACGACCATGTGGGCGAGGGCGGGGGCGAGGAGGACGAGCGATAAGCGGCGGCGAGCGCCCGAGGAGAGCCTGTGCCGCTATGCGCCAGAGCGGATGTTGCCCAGGCGCTCCTTCTGCCCCCGGGCGTGCGTGGGCCCTGCCGGTGCCGTGGTCGAGAGTGCGACTGCTGGCGTCGGAGGCATGCTCGGGCCCTGGCAGGGGCTTCCGGATGTGTGCAGGCGGGCCCTGGCAAGGGCTTGCGGACCTGCCTCCGCCGCAGATTTTCCCGCCGTCGACGAGTCCGGCGTCTCTGCTGCTCTTGGCCCTGCCGTTGGCGCAGTGCCTTCCCTCTCTGGCCGCTACGGGGGCGATGGGGTCAAACTTGGCGTTAAGTCTTGCCTGTCCCTCTACAGGGGGAATTTTCAAACATAGGAAAAAATAGTATGGGGACGATTTTTTGATTTTTTGTCGGGAGGCAATATATATATATATATATATATATATATATATATGCAGGAAACAAGGTATATATCAGTGATTTGAGTGAGGATTCTTGTGCATGCGCTGTTGTGACATTTGTGTACTGTGGAGAGCCAGTTTTGGCTCAGTTCATGCTGAGGTGGAAAAGGATTTCACCAGCCCTGTCGGGCAAGGTCCGTGGACCCCAGCTCCGCTACTTAAGTTATCAAGATAACATTTCAGTACTTGCATGGTAGCGCGATTGGTTTCTGTTCTTCTCATGATGGCTGGTCTTGTGGACACACGCCTGCTGGGACGACCAAACAAGTACTCAGGCAACCGCGACGAGTTCCCGACCTTCAGATACCAGCTGATCAGCTACTTGGGTGCCATCGACCCGAGACTGGCACAGGCGGTCACGACAGCAGCTACCCACGGCAATGTCATTACGCTTTCAGAGATGGGTGACGAAACAAGCAGTTTGCAGCGACGATGGGACATATTCTATCACAGTTGCTTGGAGGCAGCGCGCTAACCTTGGTGATGAATTGTGAGCCAGGTAGCGGCCTGGAGCAGTGGCGACGCGTTTGTCTACGCGAGGATGCGGCTACTGGCTCCAACAAGGTGACGCAGCTACAGCTTCTTGTGAACGCAGAGTTTTCGGGCAAGTGGGAGACCTACGTCGAGGAGCTCACGAAGTTTCTACTGGACATCAACCGATATCAAGAGAAGTTTTCAGAGGTGATCTCAGACACCCTTGTCCAAGCCTTGATCAAGAAGAACACGCCCGAGCCGCTGAAGACTCAAGTGATGATGCAGACTTTCACGAACCACCAGATCCTACGGGAGACTTGCGAGGCCTTCGCTCAGCAGATGACGCAGCGCGACCCGAGGGTGACCAAGAAGAAGTTCGACCCGAACGCCATGGATGTGGACGCTTTCGACAAGGGCGGCAAGGGCGATTCCAAGGGCAAGGGCTTCGGCGGCAAGTCGGACCAGAAGGGCAGCGGTGGCAAGTCGAGCAGTCAAAGGAGTGCTTGACAGAGTTCGGGCGGCAAAGGTGGCAAGGGCGACGGCAAGAACAAGATGAAGAGCAAGAAGGGCGAGACGAAGCTCTTCGACGGATGGTGTTCGAATCCCCACTGCGGCAAGTGCGGGTACAAGATCGCGGACTGCAGGAAGTACGGCGGCGGCGCTTACCAGCCTGGAGGAGGTCAGCGATCCGTTTCTGAGGTTCAGCCAGGACTTCAACCAGCTCCAGGATCGGGCTCAGCAAGTACGGTCCATCCAGGAGATTCAGCGTCACAGACACGAGTATGTGGAGCTGGACGCGTACAGGCAGCAGTACTACCAGATGACGAAGGGGGTTGGATTTTTGCGTTTACGGACGACACTGACGGGGACGAATGCGAGATGCTCGTGGATAGTGGAGCTCACACTCATGTTGTGCCAAAGGCTATGACGGAGAAGTGCAAGCTCACAGGCGAGCCAGGTCAGTCTCTGCGATCCATTACTGGTAAGGGTATTCGGACTTGGGATAAGCGGACGTTGACGGGTGAGGTCTTCGATTCGAACACATCGATCCCTGCAAAGCTAGACGTCACGCCAGCTGAAGTTCGTAGAGGTGCCCTTTCAGTTGCAGAGATGAATGATGCAGGATATTCGGTACACTTTGATCCTGACGGAGCCAAGATGTTCAAAAGCAACAAGAATGTGCAGCACGAGATAGATAAAGCGATCGAGTCGACAGTGACTTTGCAGTTACGACGGAAGGTGAATGCGTTTCTTCTTCCGATGAGGTTCAAGGATCCGACAGGCTACGAGTCCATCATCGGCGATGCCGAGGACCACCCTGAGAAGGACGACGAGCAGATGAAGAAGGAGCCTGTCGAGACACAGCCTGTGGAGGTGCAGGCTGACAGTGGGGCGGCTAGTTCGCGTGATGGCCCACGTGGTGTCGCAGAAGGAGTTTCAGATCAGACGGGGGCGCCCGTCGCACCCGGGCTCGAGAGACCAGCTCGGATGTCAGGAGAACATGTCAGAGCGCACATTCGGAGAGGTCACATTCCTTTCGAAGCTTGGTGTCAGGAGTGCATGATGGGACGAGGGCAAGAAGACCCTCATCGCGCGAGAGATCCAAACGCATCGGCTACTCCAGTTATATCATTCGACTATGGGTTTCTCAGTCTTGGTGAAGATGGATCTGGTCGGCGTCTTACCCTGGCAGTCGGCAGGGACAGAAGGACAGGCTACCTCATGGGAGTTGTCGTGGAAGCTAAAGGCAACCAGAGCTGCGCTATAGCGGCCATCAGCGAGTACCTGGACGAGCTTGGCTACATGAGTATGGAAGCTCAGTTAGACGGAGAACCAGCACTGGAGGCACTCATGAATGGAGTGATTTCGGAGCGTATCAAGAAGTTCGACAAAGAGGCAGCTGAAGCTCAACTTCGAGTACGGCTAGTTCCAAAAGGAAGCCACGCTTCTCAAGGTGGAGTTGAGAGTGGAGTCAAGTCGGTTGCAGGTCTTGCGAGGACTGGGCGTTTGGCTCTGGAGAAGCGTTACAACATGAAGTTCACTGAGGATGTTCCTATCATACCTTGCATGATTCGGCATCAGATATTCTGCCACAACAGGTGCCAGCGGAGGAGGAGCAGCGGTCGCACATCTTTCGAGGAGCTCAGGTTGGCACCGTACACTTCACCCATGCTGGAGTTCGGAGAGACAGTGATCGGCAAGGAGCACACGGAGCTGCAGGACAAGCTGGGTACAGCCTGGTGCAAGGGACTGTGGCTCGGACGCAGTTCGAAGAGTGATGCTCATCTTATCGGCACGGCGGCGGGGGTAGTTCAGGCCAGGACAGTGAAGCAGCTGACGACGGAGGGGAGCTTCGACATGGAGATGCTCAAAGCCATGCGTTGGACGCCTTGGAGGACCTCGGTTAGAGCTGGAGTCTACGAGGGCGAGAATTGGCAGCCGACGGAAGGATGCCCTGGGTGTGAGTATGCAGCTAAAGGTCAGCACGGACGAGGACGGCCACCCCACCACAGCAGGACATGCCAGCAGCGTCGGGCCGAGTACGAGAAGTCAATCGCCAGCAAGGACGACGAGCAGCCGAAGGTGGTCGTGGTTCCCGTACCTACGGCCAGCTCGGAGGCTAACAACGGTGAGCAGCAAGCACAGCGACCAGCTGGGCCAGAGCCAGCACAAGGTCAAGTTCCAGTTGAAGCAGTTCGTCGGGAGGTGCAGAAGATCGAGAGGAGGCTTCGTGGCAAGCAGGGAGTACCAGCTCCAGGGGCACCCGCTAAGCGAGGAGCTGCTGACGCTGACATCGGTGAAGGCGGCCCTGGAGGTCCACCTGGAAATCGAGGCCTGGTGGGAGCCATCGAGAGCTTGAGTACTGGCGACCTCAAGAGGCTCGTGGCGGGCTTCAGCACGGAGGAGATGATGAGGCTCGTGGGCGAGGTCGACAAGGAGCTGAAGGACGACAGCGAGTTCAGCATCGTGATGGTCTGGACCGAGGACGACGAGTGGGAGGCGAAGCAGTGCGAGCTAGATCGGTTCGACAACTACGACGTGTGGGAGCTCACGCTGAGGGACCCTCGCGGGCCTAAGGCACTTACGTGGACTTGGGTTTTGGAGATGAGGAGTGGCGAGCTCAAGGCGAGGCTTTGTGCGCGACCATTCGGCAAGCAGGGCAACAAGAGCAAGAATGAGCTGTGCTGCCCTACTCCACTTTCGTTCTCACTCAAGCTGCTCATGGTCTACGCTATCGTTAAGGATTTCGCCATCTTCTTTTTTCGACATATCTCGAGCGTTTCTGTACGCGCCGATTCGGGAGTTGGTGTGCGCAGAGGTTCCGAAGGAGTACTGCCATCTTCCCGATGGTTCGGATTGGGTTTTCAAGCTCAATAAGACCGTCTACGGACTTAACGAGGCGATGATCGATTTCGACGACCACTTTGAGAACATCGCTACAGGACGGAGTGATGAATCTAAGATGACTTTCAAGAGGTTTCTTTCTGACCCGTGTACGTTTGCAGACAAGGCTAATCAAGTTGCTATGTCCAAGCATGTCGACGATGGCACGCTGGTGGGACCCAGGGTTTCAGCCAGCAAAGCGTTGGAGGAGCTCGACACACATTTTCTACTCAAGGTTCCTGAGCTCACAGTTGGTGGTCCTGAGATCAAGCACCTTGGACGTGGCTGGCTCCGCACCCCCGAAGGTATTCAAGTTCGCATGTGGCCTGCTATTGTCAAGAAGCTACTCGACTCAGAGCCCAATGATAAGAAGACGAGCCCAATACCAGGAGTCAGGAACGAGAAGAAGGTCGAGAGCGAGGAGGAGTTGGATTCCAAAGCGGCCACAAAGTTCAGGAGCGTCAACGGCCTCAACATGTTCGTGTGCTTGGGGAGGCCCGAGTGTCAGTACGCAGCGAAGGAGTGCTCGAGGGAGATGTCACGACCGACGGTGCAGGACCAGGCGAGGCTCACGCGCATCATCAGGTTCATTCGAGCTCACCCATCTTCAGTCACGTGCGTGTATCCAGACAGCGGCGAGTTCAAGGTTATCGGACGTGCAGACTCTAATTGGGCAGAGGATCCTATCGGGAGGAAGTCTACAAGTTGTGGTCAGTTGTTTCTCAATGGAGCTTTGATCATGCAGTTCGTCAAGACTCAGGGGGCACCAGCACTCTCGTCGCCCGAAGCTGAGTTCAACGCACTCGTGCATGTCGGGATTGAGGCGAGAGGAGCCCAGACTTATCTCAAGGAGCTCTTGGACGAAACTGTACCAGTGACGCTGGAGAGTGACAACTCCAGCGCTCTCACGAACGTCGAGAAGAAGGGAGTCGGCAGGATGAGGCGCATCGAGTTGAAGGATCTGTGGGTCAAGGACCTAGTCGCTCGCAAGGCTGAGACGAAGGTCAGCACGAGCAAAGTTCACACCGACGAGAACACCGCAGATCTTGGGACGACACATCTTTCGAGGGTCGATTTCATGAAGCACCTAACGGCGATGAAGGTTTGGCTCACTGGGAAAGGTGAGGTTGGTGGAATTTCAGGTTCAAGCAACGAGAAGAAGGGCCAGATCGGTAAGCCTGCGCTGGAGCTGATGGGAGCACTTACTCAATGCTTGGTGGGTCTTGGTACGTTTCTTCAATTTGGACGTGCGGACGCTACTGAGTTGGTGGAGAAGGAGTTTCAGCCAGTCGCGATCTCAAGCCCTGCAGATGATGAGAGCCATTTTGGCGTTTCCACAACGGTCGTGATGATGATGCTCTCCCTTTTGAGTGTTATCGCAACGAGTGCAGTCTTTAAAGTCAAGCAGCACATCGACCGTATCACGCAGCCAGCACAGAAATATGCCTCAACTCAGTACAGCCTGAAGGACACGATGAAGAATGGAGCTACGAGCAAGATCGTGGCCAATGATCTTCGGGCTATGTTCACAGCTATGACTATAGACAGTGGACGGGAGTTTCTACGACTACGGCGAGTGGATCGGGCCGTCTCGACATATACAAAGGCGATGGTGGTCGAAGCTTGCGTGGCGACCGCCCTCATCGAAATAAAGCAGGACAAGATCTACAGTGTTGATGGGTTTGTCGGGATTTGGCACCCTCACTCGCTGGCTATGATTCGATATTGATATGTTTCCAGAATGCGTGCCCGATCTTGGCATGAAGCTGCAGATGGGCCCGAGGAGGAGTGCAGGAAACAAGGTACATATCAGTGTTTTGAGTGAGGATTGTTGTGCATGCGCTGTTGTGACATTTGTGTACTGTGGAGAGCCAGTTTTGGCTCAGTTCATGCTGAGGTGGAAAAGGATTTCACCAGCCCTGTCGGGCAAGGTCCGTGGACCCCAGCTCCGCTACTTAAGTTATCAAGATAACATTTCAGTGCTTGCAATATATATATATATATATATATATATATATCGTCAAAAAAACCTTCTGTACTGGGACACGTCCGACTTGAGCTTGGCGCGAACAGGCCGGCAGTATTGTCGTTGGTCAGCCGGACCGCCGAGTACTGCTTCTGATCCCCCGTGCGGCCAGTGAAGGTGCCGTGCTGGCCTCCCAGGGGGCTCCGTGCCTGGCTGGCGACCGTGGCCTCGGTGCCCTTCTGGATGGGCGGAGGCGCGGATGGCGGGGCGAGGCCCGTGCTGTTCTCGCGTGTGCACTCGGCAGGCCCGTCGCTCCGAGGGCGGTAACACAAAGTGCCTCGCCAGGCCCAGGCTCAGTCCCGAGATCGGGCGACCGGGCCCCCACGCTGCCCGGCACTCTCTTCGGCAGGTCTGCCCCGACGCAGGGATCCCTTACGTCATCCGGCTCGGCAGCTCGCGTGAGGGCTGCCGTGGGAGCTCGTGACGTTGAACATGCTGCTGTCAGTGGCGTCTGCCGTGCCGTGGGTGTCGCTGAGGCCTTGCCTGGATTCGCCCTGGGCGCCACCCTGGTGGGTGTATCCGTAGTGTTTGGCGGTGGCTGCGGCGGATGAATCCAGGGTCTTCTAGTGGCGGTCATCCCCTCCGAGGCAGCCGCTGGGAAGACGACGACGGAGTCCCAAGGGGCCTCCGTCTGTGTTTTGGCCCTTGCGCATGGTTTTGGTGCTTGCTACCGGCGCGTGAAATCCCGCAATCGGCCCTCCGAAACGGCGGCGCGACGTTCCAGTTTGGTGCATCGCGGCTGATGCGGGGGGCGGTGCCGTTGCCTTGGTGGGCGTCGGCCGCGGCCGTGGACCCTGCTCAGTCACGGCTGGTCCCCGTCTTGTGCTTCTTGGAGTGACGCAGTTTGGTGTAGTCGCTCATGTTCTCCCCGCGCAGTTTCATCAGCCCGCCCCCTTACGCTTACGCTGGTCGGAGCGGTGCTGATGGTAGATGTTGTGAAGCCCGATGTGAATCTTATGAGCAAGCTCGTTGTGAGCAGCGACTGTTCGGTCGACGCCACCACTGCACTGGAGTGTGGGGGCGCGGGCTTCCTTTCGACCGAGCTTGGTATCTTGCCGATACGTTAAGGTTGCCTTTTGGCGGCCTTCGCCTGGTAGCTTGGGCTGCGGTTGTAGATGAAACGCACGGCGAGGGCTTTGGAACCATTGCGGCGCGTTCGCAGATATGTAAGAGGATGTGGCACGAATCAGTCCCATGGTGAGGGCCACAGGTCCAATCTCGCCATGCTATCTGTGGAATGCTGGGGCTCTTCGTCTCTCGGCTGCACCTTGGGTCCGCACCTTGGGTCCGAAGACCCTCGAGCCGAGACTTGAGCCAAAACGGCTACGGAGACAAAGGGAGGGAGAGAAAGAGAGAGAGAGAGAAGAGAGTGAGATATATACATATGCACACACACACATATATATATACAAAAGTATAGAGGTGTACATATGTATATGTGTATATCTATACATATATGTATGTGTATATATATATATATACATGAGAGAGCGTGATCCACCGCCGCTTTACTGTGGAAAATTCCCCCCCCCCCCCCGCCCTCTTCCTCCAGAACGAACCCGGGGGTCCCCCCCTCTGAACCCCCCCCCCCTGTTGGACCCCTTCCCCTCCCCCTTCCCCCTGGCAAAACCCCCCCTCCCCTAACCCCCCCCCTCCCCCTTCCGGAAAACCTGGGGGGTCACTACCGGTTCGAACCCCCCCCCTTCCCCCATCCGGAAAAATGGGAGGGTCACTACCGGTTCGAACCCCTCCCCACCAGAAAACCAGAGAGGGGTCACTATCGGTTCGAAGCCCCCCCCCTCGAAAACCGGGAGGGTCACTACCGGTTCGATCCCCCCCCCCTCCCTCCCTCGAAAACGGGGGGGGGTTCGAACCCCCCCTCCTTCCCTCGAAAACTGGGGGGGTCACTACTGGTTCGAAACCCTCCCCCCCCCCCACGCTCACCTCACCGCCAGCAAACGACTCCCGGGTCCCTACCACCGTCCGCACCACATCCTCCACTGCTGTCCCCAGCACCATTGTCCTCACCACCACTGTCCCCACTGTTCCCACCACCGTCCCCAATGTCCCCACCAGTGCCCCCACCACTGTCGCACTGTCCCCGCTGTCCCCACAACTGTTCCCACCACGGTTCCACTCTCCTCACTTTCTCCACGGCCCCAACTGTTGTCCCACTGTTCCCACTGTCCCACTGTCCCACTGTCCCCGCCGCTGTCCAGCTGAGCTGTCCAACTGTTCCCACCACTGTCCCCATTGTCCCGACCACTGTCCCCGCTGTACCTCTGTCCCAGTATTCCACCGCCGTCCTCGCCACCGCCCTCACCACTCCCCACCACCACTGTACCCTCCACTGTCCCATTGTTTCCACCACATTCCCCACTGTCCCCACACCACTGTCCCCACCACCACCGTCCCCACCACTGTCCCACTGTCCCCACTGTTCCCACCATTGTCCCCGCTGTCCCCACCAGTGCCCCCACGAGTGTCTCACTGTCCCCACTCTCCCCACCATTGTCCCACCACGGTCCCACTCTCCCCACTTTCCCCACGGTCCCCACCACTGTCCCACTGTCCCCACTGTACCCACCACTGTCCCACTGTCCCCGCCGCTGTCCCCCTGTGCTGTCCCACCGTCCCCTCTGTCCCCATCACTGTCCCACTGTCCCCACTGTCCCCACAACTTTCCTCACTGTACTATTGTCCCACCACTGTCCTCACCACCGCCTTCACCACTGTGCCCACCACTACCGTCCCCACCACTGTCCCACTGTCCCCACCACTGTCCCGCTGTCCCCTCACCACTATCCCCACCACTACTGTCCTCACCACTGCCCGCACCATTGTCCAACTGTCCCGAGGAGCGGGAATCGTTTGCCGGCGGCGAGGGGGGGGGGTCGAACTGGTAGTGACCCCCCCCCGTTTTCAAGGGGGGTGGGTGGGGGGGTTAACCGGTAGTGACCCCCTTCGAACCGGCAGTGACCCCCCCTTTTCATGATGGACTTGGGGAGGGGGGGGAGCTCGAACCGGTAGTGACCCCCCCCGGTTTTCGAGGGGGGGGGGGGGACGGGTTGGGAACCCGGGGGGACGGGTTGGGAACCCGCAGTGCCCCTCCCCAGTTTTCCGCCAACAGCTGTAGAACACACTCTGTCATGAGAGAGAGAGAGAGAAAGAGAGAGAGAGAGAATACTACTACTAATAATACTAATAAGAATAAGAATAATACTACTACTAATATGGATAAGAGTAATAATAACAAGAAGACGAGGACGAACACTAATAACATTAGCAATACGAATAATACTACTACTACTAATAGTAATAAGCATAATACTAATACTAATAGAAATAGTAATAATACTAAGAATATTGAGAATGATTATATTATTAATAAAAAGATATTAATAAACATATGAATAATACTAAGATTCATAATAATAATAAGAGTAATACGAATAATAATACTATTAGTAATGCTATTACTAATAATACGAATAATAAGAAGAAGGATAACGGAGGAAGGCAGAGCGGCATGGTCTGCATTGAAAACACTTCGCATCGCCGAGGCACTCGCCAAAACGGAAACACCAATTGCAGTGCAACATTTGGTCGACCACACGTAAGCGATCGGAATGACCTGTGGTGAGGGCTCATTGGTGTCCCCCCATCTCTGACTTGCGCGCTCGGATTTGCACGCCCCCCCTGGCCCCCCCTGAAGCCGCACACCCAAGGTCACTCCTTGCCTGATGCCACCCTTGCGTGTAGTCGATCTGGTGGGCAGCCCAGCAGCGTAGCAGGTGGAGCCGCCGAAGTACTCGCCTCAGCGGAAACACCGCATGCAGCACAGGCCTTCAGTCGGCAATCCAGCATTTCAGCAGGGACCCAGAATGATGAGGGGAGCGTGGCCGATGGCGAGAGGGATATGCGGGAGGGGGCGGAGCGCCCAAGAACCGGCCCACAGGCCGAGTGGGCCTCGAACCACGGGCGGTCGCAGCTGACCAAGGTGCTCGAGCTGGCCTCCCAGAATGCGGAGTGGGCTCTAGGCCAGGAGGCCGAGGTTGAGGAGAAGAGTGTTGGCGCCCGCCTTAGATGTCGTGGCGGGGAGGGGAGGGGCTGGGAGGCTCTTCCAGAGTCCCTCGTCATACAGTCGGACCGAGGTACAAGATTGAGGTCGGTTCGGGGAGGATGCCTTAGTCTTCTTCGTGCTTGTTGGATGTTCGTGTGCATCCTGGGGAGGGTACCTTTGGATGTTCTGCTTGTTTTGGCCAGTGGAGGGTCTCACTTTCTTGAGGGATGTTCTTCTGGCTCAGGTCGGAGTGTACCGTCTCTGGCGGGAAATCAGACTCATCCCAGGCAGTTTGGTTCACTAAGCCTGGAGCAGCAAGCCGGTGATGCTGTCCTGCGTCTGCCGTGCTCACATGTCTCATGCTTGTGAAACCCTTTCCTGGTGGCCTTGGGCCCCCTTTCCCGCCCCCCCACGCCCCCGGGAGCCTCCGTTGGCTCCCTTCCCAGGAGGCTCTGAGAGCCGCTCAGACGGCCCAACCGCCGTTTATGAAATGCCAAGAGCGCCTCTGGACTCCGTGTAATGGTTGGAGTCCGTTAGAACGAGTGTGCGCGGCGCTCAAGCGAGAGCCGCATTATGATAACGAGTGATAACGAGCCGCCCTCCATCTGTGTATTTGTTGGAATCTGTTTCGAGTGTGGACGGTGCTACGGCGAGGGCCACATATTGAAACAACCTGCTTCCATCCGTGTAACAATTTTGAACATGTAAGACACACGTGCGCGGATCGAAGGCGAGAGCCACATCTCAAAAAAACGACCCACCCTCCATCCGTAAAACTGCCGGAAACCTGAAGCTTTAGGGTCAACGTGGTGGGGTAGTCAGGGCCGTCCTACCGCCACGTCTGGCGGTGCGACGAGAAGGAGCGTTGAAAAGGACGAGGGAGATGAGGATAAGGAGGAGGAGGAGGAGGAGGAGGATGAAGGGCGGGGCCGGCAGGGGATTGGGAAGGGGGAGGCGAAGGCGGAGAAGGACGAGGCTGCCCCTCCCCGAGGTCCCGACGAGTGCATCGTGTTCCGGCAGCTTCGCGAGCGGAAAGGTGGAGGCGCTGTGGACAGGATATTTTTGGGGGGGCTGCCGTGGGTCTCGCGCCCCGCTGCTGCTCGAAGGAACGAACATTAAGTCGGGCATGTCCCTCTTCAGGAGGAGTGTTCAGAAAAAGTAAAAATTATATGGGGACGAGTTCTCTGCTGTTTTGATGATGTTGAAGAGCATTTTGACTAATCCAATTTTTTCTTCAAACTCCGCCTGTAGGAGGACATGTCCGACCTAGAACAAGCACCTGCGTAAACATACACTTTCGACGGTCCTCGCGGATTTGCCTGATCGGTGCTGTGGTCCCCCTTGCGGCGCCTCCGGCGCCGCCCCTGGCGCGCTTCGCGCGCCAGGGAGGGAGGTCCAGTGCCGATTCAAGAGATACGCGCGGACCTCCGACAGTTTGTGTTTATACGTTCATTTTTCTTCTAGATGCTCCTGCTCCTCCACATCGTCTTGTTGCAGAGCCTTGCGGCTGGTTCCGCCGACCCGGAAGGGAAATCCAGAAGAAGTCCCCAGGAAAGTCGCGGACTCGTAGAGGCTCGTTTGGGCCTTTTGGGAGCGTCTTGGGAGCCTAAGAGTGGGTTCTAGTGCGTTGCGGATGCTGTCTTTAGAGGAATAGCACCAAATTGCAGTTCGGGCTCCTCTCTGGGGCCTCTCTCGGAGGCCTCTTGGGAGCCTTTGGTGCCCCCTTGGGGGCTTCTTGGGCCTTCTGGGGGCTTCTTGGGTTTGTTGGGAGCCCTCTTGGGGGCTCCGTGGGTTGTTTTGAGGTGGACTTGGGGCCCTGTTGGACCGTCTTGGGCGGTCGGAGGCCCGTAAAAGCGAAAACGCGAAAATGTATGAGAAACAAACGGAACATATTCTTTGTTTTTGCATTTGGGGGATCTTTTTGGGGTCGTCTTGGAGCTCTCCTGAGGGCGTCTTAGGGATCTCTTGGACCGTCTTGACAGCATCTGTGGCTGTCTTGGAGCGCTCTTGGATTGTTCAGGCCTCTCTTGATTGTCTTGGACCTGAACTGCCAACAGAGTTCGAAATTTACTTGAAAACGGTCCGAAAAGGGATGAGATGATGGACTGTATTCTGATCCGGGACCCCCGCGGGACCCCCCCCATGACCCCCCCTTGGGACCCCCCCCTCTGGGCGGGGAAGGGATCAGAGGGAAGGGTCGACTCATTTAGGACCTCGATTGCGACCTGGCTCGATCCACCTCGTGGTGGCGAGCTTGGAATTCTATTTTTTTCGCTGGGAAGGGGGATCAGCTTCGAATGCAAGGTGCCTCCCAGGACTGCCTTGCCCAGAGCTCCCCCTCGCACACGCCGCCAGGGTCGGCGGATTTTCGCCCTCGCGCTGGTGGAATGGAGGAGCGGCGCGACCACCAGCGCTCGGAGGCGCAGTCACGATGCCGAAATGGAGGACCACTTTGGGCTCGGGATGGGCCCTGGTCTTCGGGCCGTCCTCGAGCAGTGCGCGGCACCTGCTCGTGGCCGAGGCCCGCCGTGTCCAGAAGCGCCTCCTCGCTTCCTGGCGCGAGGACTGCGCGCGCGGACTTCGTGGCTCAGCGCTGGATCCCCCTGGCGCGCTCCGCGCGCGAGGGGAAGGGGGGGTCCAGCGCCGCCGCCGTCGGCGCCGTCACCCTTCGGCGACGGCGACGTCGCCGATCCGCTCCCGACGCGCCGCCCCAGCACCACCGACGCCGACGCCGCCTCCCCTTCCTCGCGCTCTTCGCTGTCGTCGTTCGTCGTCGTCGTCGTCGTCGTCGTCGTAGTCGTCGTCGTCGTCGTCGTCGTCGTCGTCGTCGTCGTCGTCGTCGTCGTCGTCGTCGTCGTCCCCGTCCTCGTCCTCGTCGTTTGTCGTCGATGATCGTCGATTCTCGTCGATTCTCGTCGTCGTCGTCGTCGTCGTCGTCGTCGTCGTCGTCGTCGTCGTCGTCGCCCACCGTCGCCCGGCGCCCCGCCAGCATCGACGACGATGACGACTTCGGCGCCGCCCGCGGCAAGTCCGTGGCGGGGCAGGCCGCCGCGGACGGCGCCCTCTTCGCGGAGCGGCTGGCCAAGGTGCAGCAGATGACGGGCCTGGCGGACCCCGTGTGCCCTGCGCTGGGCCCCTCTGCCAGCCTTCGGGGAGCCCGAGGATCAGGAGGAGGGGGAGGGGACGAGAAGGATGGATGGAGGAGGAGGAGGATGGAGGAGGGAGAGGAGGAAGAGGAGGAGGAGGAGGAGGAGGAGGAGGAGGAGGAGGAGGAGGAGGGATGAGAAGGATGGAGGAGGAGGAGGAGGAGGGGATGAGAAGGATGGAGGAGGAGGAGGAGGAGGAGGAGGAAGGAGGAGGAGGAGGAGGAGGAGGAGGAGGAGGAGGAAGGGGAGGAGGAGATAGCCGACAGGAGGACGGAGGACGGGGAGGACGGGGAGGACGGAGGACGGAGGACGGAGGACGGACATTGAATTTACATCTAGGGCACCACGTGTTTTTTCAATTCCAGGGCACCACGTGCTTTTTTCCAGGGCACCACGTGTTTTTTTCAATTCCAGTGCTCATCCCGGGGCTCGCACTTTTTTACAAGGGAAAGTCTTGGTCCTGACATTGCGTTGTTGGCTCCTCGTTTATAACATTGGCTCTCGCCTGATACTTCCTTATGCGATTCAAAATCGCGCTCTCGCGCGGGAGTTCCTCACACTTTATGCATGCATCGCCGTCTCGCTTGGCATTTGCTCGCAATTGATTCAAATGCCACGCCCTCGACGTTCAGGAATCACGCTCTCGCTTCGGCTTTTCACACGATTTATTCAAGAGGCTCGCGCCACTCCGCCGACCCCCAGACGAGGCGTGGATTCCACGGTCGAGGCGTCGTTAGTTTCGTGGGCACTATGTGGGGATTCGTGTGGGCGTCTTGAGAGCTGTTTGAGGGCCTGGCGGAGCCTCTTGGAGGCAATTTTGAAACGTGTTGGCGGCCGCATTGGGGCCTCTTTTGGGCCTCTTTGGGGCCTTTCGGGGCTTGTTGGGGGCCTCTTTTGGGCCGCTTGGGGGCTTCTTGGGGCCTTTGGGGTGCCTCTTGGGGCGGAAAGATACGGCTTTCTGTTTGTGTTCTTGCTCCTCGCCTCTCTTGGGGCCCTCTTGGTGCAATCTTTGACCGTCTTGGGCCACTCTTTGGGCCGTCTTGGAACCTCTTGGGCCGTCCTGGGGCCCTCGTAGGGGCCTCTTGGGTAGTTCCGGGGCGGTACACGGGACATCTTGGGCCGTTTTGGAGCGTCGGAAGCTCGAGAAGACGATAACCCCAGAAACAATGAAAACCCGAGGAGAGCAATTGCTTTTGCTCGTCGGGCATCTTCGAGCCATGGTAGGCGTCTTGGGCCAGTTGCTCCGCGATTCGGGAGCGTCTGGGAACGTCTTTGAGGTCACGGAAGGCAGATTTGGACGCGCCGGAGTCTTCTGGGGTGCGCCAGGTAGCCCAGATCCCCCCTCCCTCCCCTCCCTCCCCCTCCCCCGTCCCCCCTCTTGCAGTGTAAAGTGTAAATGGAAGGGGAAAAATCGAGTGTAAAGTTTACACTCGATTCTGGGCCCTGGGGGGTGGGTGAAGGCGCAATCCTCCTACCCTGTTTACTCCGACCCCATCTAGGAGGCCTCTAAAGATGGGGAGGGGGTAGGAAAAGGTCCAGGAGGACGAGGGAGAGCGCGAGGATGGTATAACAATAGTAGTATCAATATCATTAATCATACGAAAAAGAATAATATGAAGAAATATACTATGACTCATCATAAGAAGACGAATAACGTCACAACCGCATACTGTCGGATGTCCTCGCGGATCTTTTGGATCGACGTTGGAGACCCTTGGGGGCCCTTTCGGCGCCGCCCCTGGCGCGCTCGAGGGGGTCTAGCGCCGATCCAAGAAGTCTGCGCGGACCGCCGAGTTGCTCCTCCCGGGACAGCGTGGTCCTCCTGTTCCTCGTCGTTCCTCTCCTCCCAGGGCGAGATGGCCTTCCTGATCATCCTTTTCCTCCTCGTCGTGATGCCGCCTACTGCTGTCGAAGGGGTCTTCCGAGACGAGTGGCCCTCCTCCTCCTTCTCTTCCTCTCCGTGCCGCTCTTTGGCGGGCCTCGAGGTACGTCGAGGCGTTCCTGCAGGTGCACTCGTTTGACCTCGTGCTGGAGTTGCTCATTGTTAACCGAACACAGGATCCTTGTCTTTGGGCGCGCGGACGGGGGAGGAGGAGGAGGAGGGAGGAGGGAGGAGGGAGGAGGGAGGCGGGAGGAGGGAGGAGGGAGGAAGGAGGAGGGAGGAGGGAGGATGGAGGAGGGAGGAGGGAGGAGGGAGGAGGGAGGAAGAGTAGGAGGAGGAGGAGGAGGAGGAGGAGGAGGGAGGAGGAGGAGGAGGAGGAGGAGGAAGAGAAGGAGGAGGAGGAGGGATGATGGTGGTGGTGGCGGTGATGGTTATAATGCTGATGATTGAGATGCTGATGATAATGATGATGATGCTGCTGCTGATGATGTTGATGATGATGATGATGGTGATGGCGATGCTGATTACGATGATGATAATGGTGAGGATAATGATGATGATGCTGATGATGATGATGCTGATGCTCATGATGATGCCGATGATGATCCTGATGGTGCTGAGGATGATGATGTTGGTGGTGGTGGTGGTTCTGGTGATAGTAATGGTATGGTGATGGTGGTGGTGGTGCTGGTGATGGTGATGATTACGGCGACCAGGAGGGTGAGGCGGAGACACATTGTTGATGTTGATCGTGGTGGCGGTAGTGGTGGTGATGATAATGCCGACGACGATGACGATACGGTCGCGATCATGGTTTTGGCGATTTGGGGTGGCGATGTTGTGGTGGTGGTGGTGGTGATTGTGGTCGTTGTTGTTGCTGTTGCCGCTGTTGCTACTGTTGTTACTGTTGTTGTTGCTGCTGTTGTTGTAGTCGGTGTGGTTGCTGTTGTTTATGCTGCTGTTGTTGGTGGTGATGTTCTTGTTGGTGATGCTGATGGCGATGATGCTGCTGATGCTGTTGGTGATGGTGATACTGATTGTGGTGGAGATGATGCATCCTGTGCTGATGATGGTGATGTGGATGATGATGACGATGATGCCGATTATACTGATACTGATGCTGATGATGTTGCTGATGATGCTGATGCTGATGCTGATGATGCCGATGCTGATTATGACTACGATGAGGATGCTGATGATGATGCTGTCGATGATGATGATGCTGTTGCGGTTGCCGATGATGCTGATGATGATGCTGATGATGCTGATGATGACGATGATGCTGATGATGATGTTGTTGATGTTGATGGTTATGATGATGATGCGGATGCGGATGCGGATGCTGGTCATGGGGATGATGGCGAGGATGGGGACGAGGATGAGGATGAGGATGATTCTGATGTTGCTGATGATGCTGATGATGCTGATGCTGATACCGATGCTGATGCTGATGCTGACGTTGGTGCTGATGCTGATGCTGGTGCTGATGATGGTACTGCGTATGGCGCGGATGCATCTGACGATGACGAGACAAGGAATGCCACTAATCACACTGACGGTGCTGATACTGATTGTGGTCGCGGTGACATTCATGATTATTCGGATCGTGATGACGACAGTGATGATCCCCATGACGATGTGGGGGCGCAGGAGGGGGAGGAGGGGGAGGAGGAGGAGGAGGAGGAGGAGGAGGAGGAGGAGGAGGGAGAGGAAGAGACGGAGGAGGCGGGAGGAGGAGGAGGAGGAGGAGGAGGAGGAGGAGGAGGAGGAGGATTGACTGACTGATTGACTCGCTGCATCCGGCTAGGTCCCATGATTGTCACAGCTGAGTGGGACGTCGTAGGGCGCATACAAGCACTATGCTGGCATCGTTGTCAAACTGGCAGACGAGGGAGCCCCTTCCCGTTTGACTAGGGGACGCCTCAAACGCGTAACGGCACTCACCTACGCGTAGATTAACAAACATCGAGAGCAAACTCTCAAGTGTGGTGTGGGAAATAAGGGGGCGAGGGACGGAAGAACAGAAGCAGCGGAGCAGAGGGGAAGAGGAGAGACCGAGCAGCCCACACCCATTCAATATCAGAGGTCGAGCGAGCATTCATCTGACAGCTGCAGCGCGGCTCCGCCCACGACCCCGACCCTTTTCTTTTCCCTCGACGGACTTCAGTGTCGGAGCTGCGATTCGGGTCCATTCGCCCCTGAATTGGATCTCATCCTTCTCGAGCTCAGACCCGCAGGGGAGGGCGGGAGAAGGAGCAGACATGCACTTCTTTCTGTGGCAGGCTCACTTGAGCATTTTCTGGAGGGGGTTCTGAACCCAGCACGCTGGACTGGTCTTGGGGGGTGAGCCCATCTTCGTAACGCTCCCAAGACCGAGGAGGAGAGATGCGATCATTGCATTCATCGGGGGTAGGAGCTCATTGGACCCGCTCGGGGATCCTTCTTTGGTGTGGGCCGTCTTGACCCTCCAATACCTGAACGACTCGGCTGCTACTATTTGAGGCGGCTTCTGACACCAATATAGGAGGGAAGTCAGGTGGCCTACCTCCTCCTTCAGCTGCGCATTCGGAGTCACGATCGGGTGGGTGACCATCGCCCTGCTCGGGGGGCCGTGCTCGTGTTCGGGCATGTCTTTCACCAGCTCTAGATAGTTTGCGGTTGCCACGGCGCACACATTCACCGTGGGTTCCTTCGGTACGAGATGAGTGGTCAAGACAGCTCCCTCTAGGCCCCGAACTCGTTGATTGCAGCTCAGATATCCTTTCACGACCTCCTGAGCCGTCTATGCCTCCGAATCCTCCTCGTCGGCCGTCGCCGCTGCCGCTGCTGTACCTGAGCTCTGCCCTCTCTGCTGATCGTCTCGCGGCTTCGTTAGCGGCCCTCCGAGCCCGCCACCTGTCCAGGCGAGTGTGGGTGAGGCCGATACCAATCTCTTCTGGGCTTCCTCCAAGTCCGTCGCTGAGACGTCCATCGCCCGCTGAGCCATCTTTCGCCAATGACAGTACAGCGTCGGATAGTCCCACGTTTGTTCGTATGTGGACTTGGAGCTCAGCGAGGGTCGTGTGATCTTTACTGCAAGCTGGGCAAACATCTTAGTACGGATCAACAGCATCATGATGAATGAGACTGCGAAAACAATGGCATACTTTATCCAGGAATCGACGTCGGCCATGTTGGCACGACATAGCATGCGTAGAATGCGTAGACATACACCACGGGCACTGACTAGTAACTGTTAATATCTGTACTAACGCTCTCTCACCATGGTTACCTTCACGACAAAACAGCATACGAGCATACCACCCCTGTTGGACCTTGCACTCAAGGCCGCCCCGTCATTGAGGAGTTCAATCTCTTATGGTCGGCTCTGCTTCGTCTGTCATACGGCCAAAATGGGCGGCAAGCAATTGGCGGTTCTCCTCAGGATGGCTTGCGAGTGGTTGAAGCCAGTTGAGGCGCCTCACCCGTAGCTCGAGCTGTGAAGGGATGAGACCACGACGCGTCCAATCTTCTTGCGTCGGGCGTGAGACATGCTTAATATTCCCGTCAGGATTGGGAAACTTCAATACCGCATTCCCCTCCAGCCCTTCCCCACTGCAGTAGAAGCCCGTCGATCAACTTAAACTCATTGTGGATGGGAATGAAGGACTCGAGGCCGCTCAGCCCCGCAGCCTGAACACGTGCTTGAACAGCAAGGAGCTGAATCCTCCGAGGGGCCTGATTGACAAACCAGAATCTGCCCATGGAATACCAAACCCTGCGCATGTTTTTCTGGATGTATTGGCGTTGCTGTGCTGTCGCACCATTGCCATGAAACTGAGCCCCGCGATACGTTGCATGAGCTGCCACCTTGCCTGTCACACGAGACCCAGGATGCGAAGACTGCCGAGATTGCTGCACCGCATTGCCACCTACAAACTTGGGAACAGTAACCTGCTTCTTCATGTTCAGCGCTCCCCCTGCCAACTGAAGATGTCCAGAAATACTTACAGTAGCCTTCTCAACACTGCGTGCAAGCTGTGCGGCACTGCAACCAGTGACCTTATGTGCTGTATCATCCATGAACACTGGTGGAGAGATCACTATCGAGAGTCTCAATCTGGTTGAGAGGGCTGGAGCACGTGAGGTCACTGCCACCGGAACTGCGCCTACGCTCAGCAAGCTGAGGCACGAGACTTTCACGATCGAAGCCTCTGACATATTTGATGGGGGCAGACTGGTGACCCTGTAGCACACCCTGCCCTACTGAAAAGTGTCCTCGAACGTCAGAGCAGTCGAGCGTAACGTCACAATACTGCGAAAATTACAATGTTGACCAAGCAAGAATCATCTGGATTCATGTGAATCATGTCCGTGTCGTCATGGACCTGGGTGTCCAAGCTGCCGAACGCGTTGGACTGGTCGTAAAAGATGGTGCACTGTGTCTTCTTGAGCCTGGTCAAGCGCCACGAGGTGATGAGCTGGATCTTGATGGCGCTCTCACGTCGCCGATGGTGGAGACCACCATGTAGATAGTCCGCGAATCCACGCTCGGGGTAGCACTCGTCGCCTCGCAGCCCAAGATGTTTGCAGTAGGCTTGGCTGAAGGGGCACATGCGGTGCACGAGCCTGATGGCCTTCAGCCCTGTGGCCGTCGTGGCCTTCGGGAGGTAGCAGCCCGAAGACCTATGCCAATCAAGGGGATTCCGAGCGCTTCCACGAATGTCCCACAAGATTCCACGAGCTCTGCGAAAAAGCCATCTCATGTCAGGGATGCCTGCTTCAAACTGGTCCTGCTCCTGTTCGATGAGTTTCCTGAAATTTCGATGCCTCTGTCGAATTTGCATTCGACCAACTTCCAGAGGTAGACTCCATGGTGGAACACGCTTCCGATACTGCATTTTGAGAAGGGCTTGCGCGCACCACGAAGATCATTATCAACTTCATCTTTGAAGCCTGGGGCGTAGAATCTGTAGCCTGTGCCTGCATCATGTCCATGCTCGGGCAGGGTTGCGATATCGACTTCACTGGCTCGCTGGCCCCCATCCCTGTCCAAGAAATGTACCCCACATGGCAATCGTCGGGCGCGCACTCACAGGGTGGTTATAACATCTGCTCCCAGGGCCGACTGTAGTACACGCAGGTCTCCGACATAATCTGTGCACACGGGACCACTTGCTCTCCTTCCAAGCCTCATGGGTCGGAGCCGCCAACGACTCCATACGATGACGAGGGTGTTGGTTTCGTTGATGTTTGATCTGTTGCGTAACTGCATGTAGACGCTGCTGGATACTCGTAAGTTCACGATCGGCTTCACTGTGAGCTAAGAGGGGGGCCTCCGACGTGAGCCGAGTGAGTTTCTCGCGTAACGCAAACAGCTGTCGAAGGAGTTCTCGTTGTTCTGCACGCTGGGCTTCGATATTCGTATCTGCTACAGTGTGACGTGCGCAATACGATAGTGTAACCTTCCTGATATCTCCAATGAACGCTTCCCATGCTCGATCAGGCGCTGCTTGGGCTTCAAGCCTAGACCATCCACGGAACCGCTGGAAACATAGCTGCTCAACCCTCTCCAGGAGCCGTGGCCTCCAGAGTCCCTCCGCAACTCCTTGAACTGACCCATCGGGGTCCCAGAGTTCTTCTTTGGGGGTCCTCTTGTGTTCGGGAAGCTGAGAATATGCTTGACCGAGACCTGCAAGGGCCAATGATCCCAACGACGGACAGTCGGGACCATCTGGATTTACCTTCTAAGCCTTTCAAGCAATCGACATTCCTGGACCGATGCAAGCCAACTCCGCGGAGCCCCCAAATAATCGACCCTTGATCTCGAAGCCGTACCATAGTATGTAGCATGTCCCCCAAGGAACGTTTTCGCAAGGCACATGTTGAACTGCTCAAGGAATCCTCGGATCTTTTATACACTAGTGCTTGGGCTTGGGGTACAAATCTCCGATACTGTCGAACTCACCTGGGAAATACTCAGCTGCTGGAATACTTGCTGTGTCATTCGAATCTCCTCCGAATGCGATGGAGCAATGCGCAGGCTGATCGGCTGCAACAAGGATTATCCATTGCATAAGCTCGTCCACTGTCTTCTGGTGCGTCAGACGCCGCCTCGCAAGGGTCGGCCGCGGCGGCAAGTACAGAGCGAAGCAGAGAATATGTAATCTCCCAGACTTCAAGACCACGTCGCCGCATCTGCCCTGCAAGCGTTCTTGGGGGTAGAACACAGCCGCAACATGTGCCAATCGGAACATATCGCGCCTCAAATGAATCTAGACAGCAGAGTGCGCATTCGTGAGCTGAGAGCGGCCGTAACCCCAAGAGAGGATGTGCAACTTCGGGTGCGAAATCGAGACGCACGTGTTATCAGTCGCCTTCTAGCGGAGCCGAGTGCCAACGAGAAATTGGGTATCCTTGGAAATGCACGCTTCCGAAATCTCTTCATGTCTGCCAGGCTGGCCGAGGGAACACACGTTGTGGACAATGAGATTCAGACTTCGATGCTCCATGAACCAGTACCACACACAACTGGCCGTGCAGGGGGCCCCCTCAAGTATAGTGTGAGCATCATTGCGCAAAAGGGAAGTATGTAGAGAGACTGGGGTGGGGCGCGGAAAGAAGGGGAAAAGGAAGCATTTGGCGCCTAGAGGAGGAGGAGGTGGAGGAGGTGGAGAAGGAAGTTGTTCAGGATGTTGAGGTTTACGGCTGATGCCAGTCTGGCTGATGTTTTCGAGATGGTGGCCGTCGGCGCCCTATGGCCCGCCACTCGGCGCGCTCCCCAGGCCCCCGTCGGGTCCGAGGAGCGTCGTTGCCGGCGGTGCGGAGGAGAGAAGGATGATTTTTTTCACCAGATGTGGGGTTATCCCTGCAACCCCTCTCTCGCTCCGGAGGACCTCTCCCTTGCTCAAAAAGCTAGTGAAAAGCACGCAGAGTTTCTTTGCCTTGGCTCCGCGGTTTAGTTCCCGTCCTGTGGGTCCACGAAGTTGTCGATTCGTGGCTAGACGGTGAGGCCCACTTTGGGGGGGTTTTTGAAGCGGGGGGGCGTGTGCGCCTAGGCGCCGACGATAAGGTCGGGTCAGATGGGAGCGGGGGAGACTGCACTGACGATAAGTTCCTCCGTCGATGCGGATGGGCTTGCGCTATTGTCCAGGGATGCCGTGCTGTGTATAGGCAGAGCTGGCGACACCCTCCCAGGTCGAATCCAGACGGTTCCCGTAGCAGAGTTGGTAGGTATGTTAGCAGCTCTGCAGCGCACAAGTAGTGAATGTCACTCGGTGCTCGACTGCCAGAGTGTGATTGCTGCGATCCACCAAGGACCCTAACTGAGGCATTATACAAATTCGGCAGCGTGGTTCGAATCCTGGGAGGCCGATCAAGGCCATCCCGTGCCGTGCCACTTTAAGGATGTAAAGTCCCACCTCGAGGAAGGGCATGCTGGGGTCCACGTTGCCCTTGATGACTTCACCGCTCACCGGGTGCGGATGAGTGTGCCGGGGAAGGAACGTGCAGCGATGTCATGCAGCAAACCGTAAAGTATCCATAATGCAGCCGTCCGCGTGCAGAGGCGATCTACAAAAGTCGCTCTGCAAGTGGCCATCCAACCCCCCTGTATTCGCTTCTCAAGCTGCTCGCGTGGCCCGCAGTCGAGTTTCTGGGGCTCAGCGTTGTTCGAATGTTGGGCAAGCTCTGCAGGAGATCACGAACAGCGTTATCGAGAGCGGGGGTATCAATTTTGTACTGTCTGCCGAGGGCGCCCAACCGAGGAGTGTGGGACGCTGAACTGGCTTGTCTCGCATTGCCCAGGGATGCCGCGCCAGATCCATTCGAGTCGTGAGTTGTCCTGTACTCGTGAACTCTGGTGGTGTCGCAAGTGCAGGGCTCACGTGAGTGCGAAGATGAGCTCAGGATTGCAAGGCACCTGCCACCACCCCACAGCCTGGGGTAAGAAGGTGCTCTGTCTAAACTCATGTGGACGCTGCCTTTCCCAGGTCTGAAGGCCCTGCCAGACGTTCGGCAAGGGGCTGGGAGCAGCGGAAGATGAGCAGCCGCAGCCACACGCGCACACCGCCACTCTTCTCTCCTCTCGACTCCTGCCCGCGGGTGTCCGAGGTTGGTCGGCCTCCCTCTGTGATAGGACGCAGCCTCTGGGAGGATAAACAGCCAACCTCAGCATCGGCGCTGGCTGGGAGCAGAAGAGTAGTTCTTCGCGTGTGCTGTCTCTCCGTGTCATGACCGCATTTTGGGACTTCAGTGTGCGCCGGAAGGAGGCAACGGAGGGGAAAGAGGAGGAGAAGGAGGAGGAAGCATGTGGTAGGGAGGAGGAAGAGGAGAGGAAGGAGCAGGGGAGGGAGGGAGGGAGGGAGCGATCCTCGTGCTCCTCAGCCCCCCTCCCTCCCTCCTCCCTTCACCCCTCTCCCCATCTACCCCTCCTCCCCCTTCCCCCTGCACCCCTCCCCTTGCTTCTCCGACGACGCACGACGACTCCGACGACGACGATGCCTGCGGCCACGACGACATGGCCTGGCGCAATGGGGGTCGTGGGAAAACTGACTAGCCACGCCACCAGGACACGCTCCAGAATGTCGCGGTGGAGCTCAGCACCCAGGGCGACCTGAAGCTGGTCGACCGGCCACCGGCGGTGCGCCTCCTCCACCCCCCGGCCGACGACTTCGATGGTGATGACGGCGGTGACGCTGATGATAGTGATGGCGATGATGAGGGCGAGGGTGATGGTGAGAGCGATGGTTGCGATGAAGATGGTGATGGCGGGCGATGGGCGACGACGACGATGATGATGACGAGCGTGATGGTGATGATGATGATGATGATGATGATGATGATGATGATGATGATGATGATGATGATGATTATGATGATTGTGCTGCTGATGATGACGACGATGATGATGACGATGATGATGCTGATGCTCATGATGATGCTGATTATGATGATGCTGCTGATGATGATGATTATGATGACTATGATGATGATATTGATGCTGGTGATGCTGACGAATATAGTGATGTCGAAGATAACGATGCTGATGATTAAGCTCGTGCTGATGATATGATGCTGCCGATGCTGATTGCGATGCTCATGATGATGCTGGTGCTGTTGTTTAAGATGATTACGATGATGCTGATGCTGATGATAACGATGATGACGATGACGATGACGATGACGATGATGATGATGATGATGATGATGATGATGATGATGGTGATGATGATGATGATAATAATGATGATGAAGATGATGCTGATAATGATTCTGCTGATGATGATGATGATGACGATGATGATGCTGATGATGATGCTGATGCTGATGCTTATGATGATGCTGCTGACGATATGCTGATTATGACGATGATGCTGATGACGAGGATGACGATGATGGTATTGATGCTGGTGATGATGATGATTATGACGGCGAAGATAACGATGACGATGACGGTGATGATGACGGTGATGATGACGCTGATTTTGATGACGATGATGATTCGGATGTTGATGCTGATGCGGATGCTGATGCGGATGCTGATGATGCTGCTGCTGATGATTACGACGATGATGCTGCTGCAACTGATGCTGATGCTGCTGCTGCTAATGATGACTGCTGCTGCTAATGATGATGCTGCTGATGACGATGATGATACTCATGCTGATGCTGATGCTGATGCTGCTGATGCTGATGCCGGTGCTGATTGCGATGCTGATGATGCTGGTGTTGTTGCTTAAGATGATGTTGATGATGATGACGATGATGATGATGACGATGCCGATGATGATGACGATGATGATGATGATGATGATGATGGAGATGCTGATGCTGATGATTATGCTGCTGAGGATGATGACGATGATGATGCTGATGATGATGATGCTGATGCTGATGCTTATGATGATGCTGCTGACGAAATGCTGATTATGACGATGATGATGATGATGACGATGATGGTATTGATGCTGGTCGTGATGATGATGATGATGGCGAAGATAACGATGACGATGATGGTGATGATGACGGTGATGATGACGCTGATGCTGATGCTGATGACGGTGATGATTATGATGATGATGCTTATGCTGATGACGATGACGACGATGATGCTGCTGCTGGTGCTGATGATGTTGCTGCTAAAGATGCTGCCGCTGATGATGATGATGACGATGATGATAATGCTGATGCTGACGATGATGATGCTGATTATGATGCTGATGTTGATGCTGATTATGCCGATGATCATGATGATGCTCATGGCGATGAGGATTATGATGCTGCTGATGATGAGGATGCTGATGATGACGCTGACGATGACGTTGGCGATGAGGATGATGATGCTGATGCTGATGCTGCTGCTGCTGCTTCTAATCATGATGCTGCTGCTGATGATGATGCTGATTATGATGATGATGCTGCTGATGATGATGATGCTGATGACTATGATGATGATATTGATGCTGGTGATGCTGACGAATCTAATGATGTCGAAGATAACGATGCCGATGTTAAAGCTGGCGCTGATGATATGATGCTGCCGATGCTGATTGCGATGCTGATGATGATGCTGGTGCAGTTGCTTGAGATGATTATGATGCTGATGATTATGCTGATGATGATGATGACGATGATGCTGATGATTATGCTGCTGATGATGACGATGAGGATGCTGATGATGATGATGCTGATGCTGATGCTTATGATGATGCGGCTGACGATATGCTGATTATGACGATGCTGATGCTGATGATGATGACGACTATGATACTGATGCGGGTGATGATGATGACGATGATTATGATGATGGCGAAGATAACGATGACGATGACGGTGATGATGACGGTGATGATGACGCTGATGTTGATGACGATGATGATTCGGATGTTGCTGCTGCTGCTGATGCAGATGATGCTTATGCTGCTGCTTATGATGATTACGACGATGCTGCTGCTGCTGATGCTGATGCTGCTGCTGCTAACAATGACACTGCTGCTGCTAATGATGATGCTGCTGATGACGATGATGATACTCATGCTTATGCTGATGCTGATGCTGATGATGCTCATGCCGATGCTGATTGCGATGCTGATGATGATGCTGGTGCTGTTGCTTAAGATGATTATGATGATGCTGATGCTGATGATGATGACGATGATGACGATGACGATGACGATGATGATGAAGATGCTGATGCTGATGATTATGCTGCTGATGCTGACGATGCTGATGCTGATGATGGTGATGATGATGAAGACGCTGACGATAATGATGATGATGCTGATGTTGATGCTGATGCTGATGATGATAATGATGGTGCTGATGCTGATGATGATGCTGATGATGATGCTGATGATGTTGATGTCGAAGATAACGATGACGATGACGGTAATGATGTCGGTGATGATGCCGCTGATGCTGATGCTGATGACGGTGATGATTATGATGATGATGCTTATGCTGCTGCTGGTTATGATGCTGCTTCTGATGGCGATGACGACGATGATGCTGCTGCTGCTGATGCTGATGATGCTGCTGCTAAAAATGATGCTGCTGCTGATGCTGATGATGCTGATGATTATGATGATGCTCATGATTATGAGGATTATGATGCTGATGATGATGACGATGAAGACGCTGACGATGACGATGACGATGATGATGATGATGATGATGCTGATGCTGATGCTGATGCTGCTGCTGCTTCTTCTAATGATGGTGATGCTGTTGATGATGATGCTGATGATGATGATGATTATGATGATGTTGATGATTATTCTTATTTGCAACTTGAACCCTGATTGTGATGGTGGTGGTGGTGGCGACGAGGATGATACAGATGATGAAGCTTATGCTGTTGATGCTGATGAGGTTGAAGTCCCATTTCTAAAGACAGCTATTGATATTCCCCCCTCCAGTGCCCCTTCTGTGTTTTTCAATTGAAGGGCCCCTCCCGGGGCTCGCACACTGATTTTGAGTAGGGAACGTCTTGAGGCTTAGACTGCGCCCCTGGCCCCCGAAGGACAACAACCTCGGCTCCCGCTTGATACTTTCTCGCAATTCATCCAACATCGCGCCCTCGCGCGGGACTTCCTCACACTTTATGATGGAATCGCGCTCTAGTCTTCCTTATCCATGTATTGAGACGCCGCCCCCTCGGCACGCAGGAATCACGTTCTCATTTTTTTTGGTTCTTACGATTTCCTGGTGAATCGCGCTATCGCTCGAGTCTTTCGCGCGATCCATACACGACTGATGCTTCAGCGACTCGCCCGCTCGACCCCGCCGTCTAGGCCTGCCCGCCCGACCCGTCCGTTAGGGTCCGCGCGCCCGACCCGCCCGTCTGGTTCTGCCGCTTGTTTCCCTGCTCCTGACCCCCCTCCTGCTAATCTCTCTCATGCTCCATCGTTTTCCCTTCCATTGTCACTTCGCTCCTCCCTTGCTTCGTCTGTTTTAGGGGCTGCGCCAACTAACTGCGGCAGGTAAGGAGGATTCTCCCCCAAGGGGGGTACGATCGAAGACTAAGAGGGCGTTCATCGAGGGTTTGGGTTACACAGGTTGAATTCACGCGAGCAGATTGGAGCGCACAGTTTTAACTTGAATGATGTTGCTGCTGTTGTTGTTTAGAATGGCGACGTTACTTCTGAAGTATCGTCTTGGGTGATTTTCTCCCTCCAGTGCCTATTGGGTGTTTGTCAATTGACGTGCCCTCACGGGGCTCGCACCTGGTCCTTAGATTGGGCTGCTGGTCCTCAAACTACAACAGAAATTCTAGACGCTTCGCATAACCCCACCAGCCCATCCAGAAACTATGCCCACAGGAATTGCCTCGATCAGGGAAGTGGGCAGCACAGAGGAAGGGTCCCCCGGTGGAGGCCTCTTGGAGCGTCTTGGGTGCCTCGGAGAGCTTCTTGGGGCCTCTTGGGGGTCTCTTGGGAGCATCTTGGAGGCCTCATGGGCGCCCGTCGGGGCCTCCTGGGCGCCTCTTGGGGCCCTCTTGAAGCGCTCTTGGGAGCCTTGGGAGCGTTCTGGATGGGCCATCTTGGTGGACATCGATCAAACAAGAAGCGAGCATTAGTTAGCGTTGCCCCTCGGGAGCCCCAACAATCACCTCTTGGGGCGCTCTTGGGGTGCTCTTGGAGCGCTCTTAGGCGCTCTTGGGGCCGTCTTGGGGCTCTCTTGAGCCTCTCTTGGAGCCCTCTTGGTCCATCTTGGAGCCATCTTGAGGCCTCGGATGGACATCGGAATCGAAAAGGCGAGAAAGCCAAACTCATAGATTGTCCTACGGTTTTGGCCTCTTCGGGGCCTCCTGGGGGATCTCTTTGGCCACTTGGAGCCGTCTTGGAGCGGTCTTGGGGCATCTTGGAGCATTGTGGGAGCCATTATGAGACATCTTGGGGTATCTTGAGCCATCTTGGAGGTCATCTTGGGCTCTCCCAGGCGCTCTTTGAGTCATCTTAATCAGTGCCCCCCCCCCAAGCGGCCAACATGTGGCTAAAACCTGAGTGAAATCAATGATTTGGCATCCTCGCGGAGGCCTCTTGGAGCATCTTGGGTGCCTCTGGGGGGTCTCTTGGGCCTTCTTGGGGGTCTCTTGGGAGCATCTTGGGGGCATCCTGGGGGCCTCTTGGGGCTTCCTGGCCACCTCTAGGGGCCCTCTTGGGGCACCCTTGGGAGCCTTGGGGGCCATCTTTGGGTCATCTTTGGGTGAGATCGATCACAGGAGGGGGGGGCCCTAATTAGGGTCCCCCATTAATTAGGAAAACCAGTGATTTTGGCTTCCTCGCCGAGGCCGTTTTAGACGCCCCGACGACTCGCGAACCCCCTGTCCAGGTCCATGGGGAGGGGGTAGGGGGAGGGGTAAACCCCTCCCCGAAGGGGAAGAAGGAGGGGTGGAAGAGGAAACGCCCTAAACCACCGACGCCCAGAGGACTGGTGGAATTCACACTTTACTCAGAATCGTGCCCTCGCGCGGGAGTTCATCACAGTTTTCTTTGGAATCGCGCTCTCGCTCAGGACTTCCTTGCAATTTCCTCAGGCGCCGCGCCCTCGACTTTAGGAGTCGTGCTCTCGCACGAGACATCCTCACAATTAACTCAGGACTCGTGCTCTCCCGCCGACCCGGCCGTTAGGGCCCGCCTGCCCGACCACTTAGTTAGAGTTCACCCGCCCGACCCGCCCGTTCGGGTCCGTCCGTTCGCCTGCTTGAAGTCCGCCCGCCCGCGTCAGTGTCCCGCCTGGCCCGGTCGCTAGGGTTCGCCCGCCCGACCCGCCCGTTAGGGCTCCGTCCGCCCGACCTGCCCGTCGGGGTCCAGCCGTGCGCGTGCTGGGAAGCCCTCACGCCCGCTTTGATGCCCTGCCCGCCCGACCCGCCTGTTAGGGTTCGCCTGCCCGACCCGCCAGTTAGGGCCAGTCTGCCCGACCCGGCCGTGAGGGCCCGCTTGCTTAGATTATGGTTCTTCTCTCCTCCCCGATCCTGGTAAATCTCCTTCGCCTTGAATAGTCCTCTCCCTCTTGCCCCTTTTCCTTCCTCGTTTCCTCCTCCTTTCTTCATTCTCTCCCTTTTCCTTTTCCCTCTTCCTCCTCCTTCTACTTCAGAAGCCGCTCCAACTACTAGTGCCAGGCAAGGGAGGTATACCCCAAAGGTGGTGCGGCCGAAGAAGAAGAAGAAGAAGAAGCGGGCGAGCATCGAGGGTTTGGGGTATACATGTCGAATGGCACGCGAACGACGAAAAGCCAGCAGTCTTAAACTGTGTTTAGTTGAAGTTGTTGTTGATGGTGGCTATGATGCGGATACTGCTGCTGCTGATGACATTGCAGCTGGTGATGATGATACTGATGATGAGGCTGAGGATGACGAGGACTAAGATGACGGTAATGATGCTGATGCTGATGCTGAAACTGATTATGATTATGATGGTGATGATGTCGATGGTATTGGTGATGCTAATCATGATGATGATGGCGATGGTATATATTTATGGTGTTTCTGCTGTTGTTAGCGATGGTTATCGTCGTGATGATGACGATGCTGATGCTGATGTTGATGTTGAATTTGATGATGATGATGCTGATGCTGCTGACGATGATGCTGAATATGATGATGATGGCGCTGATGGCGATGATGACCATGATGATGCTGATGGTGCTGATGATGATGAGGATGATGCTGGTGATGATGATGACTAGTTATAACATTATGATTGTTAATACTTGTGTAATCTTTATTGATGGTGACTGCTGCTGCTGCTGATGACGATACTGATGATGATGATGGTGATCATGATTATGATTCCGATTCTGATCATGATGCTGATGCTGATGTTGCTGATGATGTTGACGATGATGATGGTGATGATGATGATGTCTGCTGATGGTGATGATGAGCAGGATGATGCTGATGCTCATGCTGGTGGTGATGATGATGATGTCTGCTGCTGCTGCCGATGATGGTGATGGTAATGATGATGATGTCTCCTGCTGATGATGATGATACTTATGCCGATTATGATGATCATGCTGATGATGATTCTGATCATGCTGATGGTGATGATGATGATTCAGCTGATGATGATGATTCGGATTCTGCTTATGTTATTAATGATGAAGCTGATAATGAGTATGATGATTATGATGATGCTGATGATGCTGATGGGGATGACGATAAGGATGATCATGAGGCTGATGCTGGTGATGATGATGATTATGATGTCTGCTGCTGCTGATGTGAAGATGATGATGATGCTGACGATGATGATGGTGTTGCTGATGATGAGCATGATCATGATTATGATTCTGATTTTGATGCTGGTGTCAAGTATGATGATGATTATCAGGATGAGGATGATGCTGATACTGATGCTTGTGATGATGCTGCTGCTGATGATGTCTGCTGCTGCTGATGATGATGCTGATGTGAAGATGGTGATGATGATGGTGATGGTGGTGGTGATGATGATGCCTGCTGCTGCTGATGATGCTGTTGTGAAGAGGATCATGATGGTGATTATGATTATGATCATGATGTCGATGCTGATGATAAGTATGATGATGCTGATGATGAGGATGAGGATGAGGATGAGGATGATGATGATGATGAGGCTGATGCTGATGCTGATGATGATGATGATGATGCCTGCTGCTGCTGCTGGTGGTGGTGGTGGTGATGATGATGGTTCTGATGTGAAGAGGATGCTGCTGCTGATGATGATAATTCTGATTATGCAGGTGATGCTGATGGTAATTTTGATGATGGTGATGATGCTGATTGTGATTGTGATGATGGTGAGGATGATGATGAGGATAATGCTGATGCTGATGCTGATGCTGGTACTGATGATGATGATGATGGTGGTGGTGGTGGTGATGATTGATGGTGATGATGATGGTGAGGGTGATGATGATGTCGATGATGATGCTGGTGATTTTGATGATGAGGATGATGCTGATGCTGCTGCTGATGATGATGATGATGGTGATGATGACCATGATTATGCTGATGAGGGTGATGCTGATGCTGCTGCTGCTGCTGCTGATGATGATGATGATGATGATGATGACGACGACTACGATGACGACGACGATGACGATGACGACGATGACGGTGCTACGTGTAAATAATATCTTGCTGTTGCATAGGGCGGCCGTAGCGCGAGCGCACCATGGCCGGCGGCCGGCTGCCACCCCCACCATTCGGTATGCTCTACCAGAGGGCGGCCTTCCCGCGCCCTGCAGCCCTCAGGCCGGGCGCACTGCCTCGGGCGGGCCCGAGGCCAGGGTCGGCGGCTGGGCGGCCGCCGCCCGCCGCCCCCGCCGGCGAGCCACGGCTTCCAGAAGCAACGCTCAGGGGCAGCGCTCGGGGGGAAAGACTCGGGCTCGAGGCTCGAGGCTTTCGGTCGCAGGCGGTTCCTCTCTCCCAGCGTGAGACTTTGTTGCATATTTGTCGGCGCCGAGGCGCCACCGCCCCGCCCCTCGCAGGGCCGTCCCGTGTGACGTGGGGGCGCAGAGTCAGTGTCAGTGTCAGCCCACGAGTTCCGCCTGAAAAGTTTGGCCGTTCAGAATATGGGGGAAACCGCGGGAAATACCCCCAGGGGGCCATTCGGACGCGCTCCTATCGAGGATGGACACCCCCCCCATCGCACATCCTAGATTTGGGCCCCACATTTCTGGTCCAGTCGAAAACCTCCCAAAGCCTGGGATAGGGGTCGGCGTGTCCCCCTGTTATTCAGGTGCACTCATAGGTCATCGGCGATTTTCCAGCCTCGGGGTGCCTTCCAGCAGCTTCGCCTCGCCGATGGCGCTCTGGGGGGGCCCCGATCGTCCCGAGCGGCTGCCGGGGAGCCGAGCTCTGGCCCAGACACCAGGGGGCAACGACATGGGGGGTAACGGCACAGGGGCGGATTCATCGACCCCCGATCGCCCATTCGTCGCAGACAGGGAACCGACAGGCCCGCCCCGACCAGGGCGGTGCGGCGTGGCTCTCGGGGGCCCATCGCCACACATTGGGTGACGCGTCGCCGGGGTCCGGGTCGATGTTTCCCTCCCAGAGCCGCTGCCCCCCTGACGCTGCCCCCCAAACGTCGTGGGAACTCCACCCCCGGCGGGGCTGAAGCTGATGCTGAACTGGCCGACGGGGAGGCGCCCCGCACCGCAGCCGCGGCGTGGCTGCAGCGGCCAATGGGGCTGCCGAGGTGCCTGCACCGTGCGTGGTTGCGGCCGCATCGGCCAGCGGGGTGGCGCAGGTAGGCGCCCCCCCCTGGAATTCCCCAGGGTTCCTCCTCCCCCATGGAGCAAACTCTTCATCATCGCCTGTGTATGTGGTCTGTCAGGACTTCGCCCTCTGCCGCCAGCCCCCTCTCTCTATAGATATATAGATATCAATGGAAGGTATCTGCGCTGTGTCGGTGTGTCTGGGCGCCATCTTGAAGACATGTGGGAACATCATGCGGGGACAGACACTGTAGGAACCAGCACATCATATTGATATGCTGGGTCTATATTTGGAAAGGCTTCGTTGCATGTTTTGTGCGTTTTATCTCATACTATGCATTAGCAGACCTCTCGGCACGACGAGGGGCTGCTTGCGGCCATCTTGAGCCACATCGCGCGGCTGGGATTGTCTTTGGGATCCTCGCATCTTTCGCTACTTTCGACTAGTCGCGGCCGCGGGCCCACCTCAGAATTCTCAAGAAACGGCGGGGGGGCGCGAATCTGGCGCAATTTGCGAGGGCCTCGGGAACGCGAAGTTGGCGTAGAGTCAATCCGCATGGTAAGGATGGGCACTCTCCCTACCCTTGCATCCTTGCCTCCTTGGTCCATGCTTGGCCATGTTCGTTGGCCGCGCCCCGCCCGAGAAGTTGTGGAATGGGCACGCAAGGCCCTTAAATCCATACGCGCATCCTTATGTTACGGGTCGATTGTGATGTGCGAAAGGGTTCTTTACCCAGGATGCTGGCCTCGGGAGCGCGGATCACGAGCAATTCTGCTCGTCCCATGGTCAATTCTGTGAGGGGTACCCGTTCGGTGCAGGACACAGCTGGTCGCGCGCTCCCGCGCGAGAATCCCGCACACGTGATTATGGCTCAAGAAAAGGAGCTAGATTCATCTCTCTGCCCATCTTATTTCGTGAGGGAGCTGAAACATGGTAGCGCGGAGCTGAGGAGAGTTTCGTGGACCGAAACCCACTGCGCGACTCTCAGGACAGCAGATCGCAGCCATGGAGGCGCAGCCGCTGGCCCAGCATCAACATATTGCGGACCTGCTAGCGACAGTGCAGCAGCTACAAACGCAGCAACGGCAGCAGCAGCAACAGGCCCAACCAGCGGCACCAGTAATGCGCATCGCGCAGCGCTTCGAGGGCGTGCTGGACGCCAAGATCATAGGGAAGGTCAAGCAGTTCGATGGGACCAGAGGCGGCTGGTCAACCTGGGGGTTTCATTGGAGAGCGTACATGGTGGCCAATGATCAGCGCTACAGGGAGTTCTTCGACAAGCTAGACGAGAAGAACCTGGAACACCTGGACGACGCCAAGAATGCCACCATGAGTGTCGATGGTGTGGATTGGGAAGACCTCTCGACACAGCTCTACTACATGCTGGTGCTGGCGATGCCAGAGGATTCCGCGGGAGAGACCATCATGCGCAACGTGTTGCACAGTGAGGGTGGTCAAGCTTGGGTGCGCCTGAAGGCCGATTTTGCGCCCAACGAGCCTGGCAACGTGGTTGCGCGCGTGAGGCAGCTGATGTCCACGCAGTGTCCGACGAACGCGGGCGCGGCCAACGAGATAGAGAAGCTGGGTCTTGAGATCAGCAAGTGCGAGAAGGCGGCCGGCGAGCAGGTGAGCGACAATATCAAGGAGGGGATCTTGCTCGGCGCGCTGCAGAACGAGAGTGGCTTGCAGAAGCATGTCTTCCGCAACCTTCGCAACCTCGCCACTTACCTCGAGGTGAAGGATGAGGCCCTGAGTGCCCTGAAGGCCCAGCGTAGCTTCGGTGGCGACCCGATGGAGATCAATGCGTTGAAAGGGGAGTCGAAGGGACAAGGAAAGGGCAAGGGCGACAAGGACACAGACAAGGGCAAAAACAAGTTCGAGCCGAAGGCGAAGGACAACCCGAATCACCCGGGGAAGTGGTGCAGTCACTGCGAGAAGCCGAACCACGCCAAGGATGGCTGCCGCAAGTTCAAGCGCGAGACGGAAGCCAAGGCCGAGGCAAAGAAGAAGGCCAAGGATGAGAAGAAACAGCGGAGGGCCACGGCAGCAGCACTTGCCGCGGCGGGAGCTCAGGGACCTCACGGAGCTCATCATTCGCAAGACCAGATCACCAACCCGAGCTCGCAGACGTTGACACCCAACACAGTGTACGCGATGACGCAGCTGACAGGGCCAAGTTCATCGGGAGCAACGCCGACGGCGAACACGCTCCCCACGATGCCGCTAGGAATGCGAGGGGCCAACGGTCTCTTCGCAGATCAGGACACGATCCAGCCGAAGTACATATTTGCCTTGTCGGTGGAGATGTCGAAGCAGAGGTCGAGGTCCGCAGAGCACGCGCGCTCGAGAGGAAGAGACGACGGAGACAGTGTTCGTATCGCGGCCGCTCGTGGAGTCCAAGGGGTCATGATCGACTCTGGAGCTCAGGTCACCGCGTTCCCCATGCAATATGCTGAAGGACAAGGGCTACGAGCTCGCCAACTCGCGCACCTCCAAGCTGCAGGCCATCGACGGCACGCAGGTCCAGCACTACGGCAGGACGGGCGCCCGACACAAAACGGGTCGGGACGTGATCCAGATCTCGGCGGAGGCCGCCGACGTTGAGTTCCCCGTGCTGTCTTCCGACGCGATCACCAAGCAGGGCAAGTCGGTCATCCACCCCCCCTTGGGCGACTGGATCGTAGACAGTCCGATCTCACCTCCGACGGCAGCGAGGTCGATCAAGCTGACGAAGGATCGAGGCACGTGCTACCTGGAGTACGACGATGCTGGACAGCGGGGCCATAGGCAAACGCGCGGTGCGCATGGCGGCCACTGCCGAGCCAGAATACTGCGAGGAGGTCGGCGACGAGCAGCTAGGTGAGCAGCTGTGCATCGGTGCGACGCGCAAGACCCTGCCAGCGCAGGTGCCAGACGCGCAGGACCGACAGCAGCTGCCGACGGCGCTTGGGCCAGACCCCAGCGATAACGTCACCCTGAAGGCGAAGGAACTCTCCAGGCCAGGACAACCCTCGGCGGAGGAGAGGAGAGCTCACGTAGCACATCATCTTCCTTTCAGGTCATGGTGCAGCGAGTGCGTCATGGGCCGCGGGAAGGACGCCCCCCACGAGATGAGCTCAGAGCAGAAGAAGGAAGGCGAGTACCCCGTTGTGGAGATGGGCTTCTTCTTCGCGGCCACGGACGAGATCGCCAGGAAGCACCCCATGATAAATGGCTACGTCGTCAAGGTTGTTGACTTTTGGAAGCTAGAGCAGAAGGAGCGGGGAGAGATGCCCGCGATCCTGAACGTCGCGGACTGCAGGTCCAACGCGTCTGCCACGCTGTTCGGCTCCAAGCAGATGGGTGACTGCAAGGCGCACTACGTCGCCAAGCTCGTCGACAGCTGGGGCCACGCGACTGTGATTCTGCTCACGGATGGCGAGAACGCAATCGTTGCCGTGGCGGAGCAGGTGAAGCAGCTCAGGTCGCACTCTACGGTAGCGCGGCAAGGTCCAGCGTACTCATCCAAGAGCATGGGGGCGCATTGAGGCCAGCAATGGAGCAACTGCGGGACTACTTAGCACGCTGCGGTTTTCCCTCGAGACCAAGCTAGGCTGCAAGCTCGAGCTAACGGACTCCATCCTCGCCTTCCTGGCCAACACCGTCGGCTGGTACATCGCGAGGTCCCAGCCGAGGAGCCGCGGGGGATCCAGCTACAAGTACCTCGTCGGGCGAGAGTATGCTGGTGAGGTCGCGGAGGTCGGCGAGCAGGCATGGCATCGCATCGCGTCGTCCCGCGTTGCAGCGGGCCAGGGCAAGTTCGAGCATCTGGGTTGGTTGGCAAGTCGGAGTTCGATGGCCAGCGCCTGGTGGTGGACCTGCAGCGGGGCCTCCTGAAGGTGCGCGCGGTCCGCCGCATGCCCGAGGAGTTCCGTTGGAACGCCGAGCTTGTCAAGCAGATCGACGTCGCGCCCTGGCCCCAGTACCTGAGAGAGTGAAGTCGACCATCAGGAAGTCCATGTATATCACCGAGAACATGCTGAACACGTATGGCCCGACGGACAACTGCCCCAAGTGCTCCTACGGAAAGGGCCAGCACAGTGACCAGTGCAGGCAGCGCTTCGAGACGATCGCGCAGGAGAGGCTGGAGGCGAAGCTCTTGGAGGAGACCAAGGGCGGAGTGGCACCCGGAACCCCGGCTCCACAGCAGGGGCCTGCTCAACCACGAGCAGCCGCGGACGGAGCCGCAGGGCAGCCGTTGGCGCAGGGCAGCACTCCAGCGTCGACCGCAGCTCCTACCACACCCATGCCCGCGGCCGCATCCGCTACACACGGGATGGACATCTGTAAGTCTGGGGCGTCTGCGCGGGAGCCTGTCCAGGAGGCCGCCGAGCCGAACAAGCGACAGCGGATCGGCGCCCTGGTGAAGGCACCCGAGGTGGTGGTCCTCGCTGGTTTCTCGGTCTGTGAGCTGGCAGTCTGCGAGGAGGACGACGACCAGGGGGAGGGTCCGCCTTGGGACATGATCCCGAAGGCTGCTGAGCGGCGCGACGGCCTGTGCGAGGGCCATGTGGGGCGCTGCGCTTACCGACGCGATCACGACGGAGAGTGTGCGTGCAGGAGGTGCCTCATTGGAGCTGCCAAGAAGCTCAACCCCGACGCGGAGGTCGTGGCTAGCCTGTGCGCGTTGTGGTCGAGACGTCTGACAGCTGAACAGTGCGACTGGAGCCAGGAGCCCGAGCTTGCTGCGAAGATCCATTACGATTACTACACTGGAGAGCCCCTTGACGAAGTCAAGTACCAGAAGGGCAAGGCAGATGAACTCCAGGCCATGGCCGAGTACGGCGTGTACCGCAAGATCCGCATCGCCGACTGCGTGCCTGGAGGCAAGCACGTGGGAGGAATTCCCATTGCTCACGAGAAGGCGGGCGGGGTGCGTTGGCGCTGTGTGGCGACCGAGGTGGCCCATCAGCATCGCGAGGACAACCGCCAAGGCACACCGCCGCTGGCGATGATCCGATCGATCCTGAGTTTAGCCGCCAGCAGGCCAGACAAGGACGGGGGGCACAGACGGTGCATCCGCATCTGGGATGTTCGCAAGGCGTTCTTCAACAGCGACCTGCACGAGAAGATCTACGTTCACCCAGGGAGCGAGCTCTGCGAGCGAGGCTGCTGCTGGGAGTTGCTCAAGGCGCTGTGCGGGACCCGCCTGGCTAGCCAGTTGTGGGGTGAGAACGTGAAGGCCACCTCAGACGACGCAGGAGGCAAGGCTTTGAAGGGTGCGCCAGGCATGTTCTACTTCGCCAACCTCTGCGGCGACGGCGACGACGCTACGGTGGGGGTGCACGGCGACGACTTCATTGCAGAGGGCCACATCGCGACGCTGGACCAGCTGGACGAAGTCTTGAGCACGGATTACGAGATCACCTCATCTCCCCCGCTCGGTCCTGGACATCCTGGAGTGGCCCGCTACCTCAAGCGCAGCTGCGTCCATGCCGACCAGCTGCCCGAGACACTGCTGCCAGGCTTCTTCTGGCATGCCGACCCGAAGCACGTTTCGGAGATCATCAAGTTCGGTTCCAAGGAGGGCGCGAAGATGGTCGACGCGCCTGGCACCAGGGCGATAGGAGCTCAGCTACGCAACGCACTGGGCCCGATGCCCACGGCTGAGTGGCGCAAGACGGCATCAGCAGGAGGATTGACACTCTACTTGGCAGCAGATCGGCCAGATATCATGTTCGCGAGTAAGACCACCAGGCAAGACGTGAGCAAGCCGAGCTACCAGATGAACGCGAGGCTCATGAGGTTAGCACGCTACTCGGAGGGCCATCAGGTTCTGGTCTGGTGCTACGAGCTGCAGGAGCTTCCGAAGATCCTGAGAGCTGACGGGGATGCCGACTGGGCAGCTCCAACATCCGTGGCGCGGAAGAGTACATCTGGCGGAGTGATCAGGTTTGGCAACCACACCTTGGAGTGCTACTCGGCCAGCCAGGCCACCCAGGCCTTGAGCAGCGGCGAGTCGGAGTTCTACGCCCTGGGGTCGGTCGCGGCGCGAGGCTTGCAGATGAAGTTCTTCCTGCGCGAGATCGAGATCGAGGTGGGCCTGGCGGTCGCGTCGGACAGCGCAGCAGCGCGAGGCACGGCTCAGAGGCATGGAGTGGGCAAAGGGCGCCACTTGGAGCTCCGATACCTCTGGGTGCAGGAACGAATCCGACTGCAGATGTTCAAGTTCGTGAAGGAGGACACTCGCAAGATGGTGGCGGACATCCTGACCGAGTACGTGGATAAGGACAGCATGGCGACGCACCTGCATGAGCTGAACCTGAGGATGGCACGGGCCCCGATGATCGTCGCCACCCTGGCGATGAACTCTGGGGTGGCGAGGGCCGAGGATCAATGCGTGACGAGTCTGGAGATCGAGAAGCAGACGCTGGAGCAGTCAGAGCCTTTTCCCTGGCTGCTGCTCAGCTTGGCAGTGGTGCTGTGCTCCGTAGCTTACCTCGTCGGCTGGCACATGGGTAGGCGCAAGGCCGTCGCTCGGACAGTTGAGGAGGGCCCAAGAGTGGCCATGGTAGGCAGGAACTGGACACCGCATGGAGGACTTTCCGAGCTGAAGGTGCACCCGAACCTCGATGACAAGAAGCAGATCACGAGGGAGGTTCACCGCCTGTACGGTGCTTACACTGTTGACGAGCTGAGGGAGCTGCTAGGCAGGCGTGGCCTGGTGCTGAAGAGGGGCTACACCAAGAAGGAGGAGCTCATCGAAAATGCCAGGGACACCAGCCCGACGGAGATGCATATTCTCACCCAGCTGACGATGGAGTTGAAAGACCACGGGATCGACGTGAAGTGGCGTGCTCGCATGCTTGCGAGCGGGGATGACATCAATAATATGATCACCACCACCACGGAGGTCGTGGACCGCCTGCGAGAGCTCCTCCGCTGATCCCGAAGGAGCGGACCGTGGATGAGGGTTCAGTCGCCACTTTTGTGACGTAGCCCGCTCGCGTACACAGCGACCCCGAGGAGAGGTGCTCGTCCCATGGTCAATTCTGTGAGAGGTACCCGTTCGGTGCAGGACACAGCTTGTCGCGCGCTGCCGCGCGAGAATCCCGCACACGTGATTATGGCTCACGAAAAGGAGCTCGATTCATCTCTCTGCCCATCTTATTGAATCGCTTCGCTCATTCCGCCGGCCCGTGATATGGCATCGCTGGTTTTTGTCTGTGTGTTCGTTGCCCATGTTGCGCTCTTGGGGGCGGGTGTCGTTCGGACGCGTTGCGTGGGGAGTTTTGATGGTGAAGCAGTTCCCTGGGGGTCGTCTCTCGATGGGGCGAAATAGAGTCGTCGTCAAGATGCTTCTTTGGGGGGCCTCTTGGGGTCTGTTGAGAGGCCGTTCGGGGGCGCCTGGGAGACATGTTTGAAGCCTTCTGGGGCTTCTTTTGGGCCTCCTGGGAGTCTCCTGGGGCCTCTTGGCGACATCTTGGGGCCTCTTGGAGGCCTCTTGGGGCCTCTTTGGGACCTCCTGGGCGCCTTCTGGGACGGAGGGCTCCATTTTTGAGTTCTCGGTATCCCTCCTGAGTCCCTCTTGGGCCCGTCTTGGGGCCTCTTGGTCCGTCTTGGGCGGCACTTGGGCCGTCTTGAGGGCTCTCTTGGGTCGTTTCGGCGCCGTCTTGGGAGCTTCGTGGGCCGTCTTGGAGCGGTCTTGGGGGCCTCTTGGGCCGTCTTGGAGCGTCCGGAAGCCGAAAAAGCCAGAACACAAAAAACATCTAAAAAACCAATGAAAATCAACGATTTTGGCCTCTTGGGGCTCTCTTCGGAGGCCTCTTGGAAGGCTCTTAGGGCGTCTTGGAGGCCTCTTGGGCTGTCTTGGGGGCCTTTTGGGCCGTCTTGGGGTCATCTTCGGCGTCTTCGAGCGCTCTTTAGGCGTCTCGGGGGCCTCTTGGGCAGTCTTGAGGGCCTCTTGGGGCACTCTGAGCGCGCTCTGGGGAGCCTGAGAGGCCGCACCCAGAAGGAAAACCATCTCTGAGTAGACTTGGTCGGGCGGCGACCGGGCGTTGGTCGGGGTACTTTTCGCCGGGGGTTCATCTCTCTGCCCATCTTATTTCATGAGAAAGCTGAAACACATTCACTGTGGATTCTGGCCTCTGGAGCGCGACCCACAGGTAATTTACGAAGGATACTGGTGTCCTTTTGGACCCCCCAGGGGAACTCTGAGAACCCCAGGGGGGGAAGGTAGTAAAAGGCTGATGTTCGGCTGCCCCCCCCGCGTGGACAGCAACAGTTTACAGCAGGAGGCAGACAGCAACATCATCACACTGGAAGCTGGCATTCGTGCAGGATTCAGGACACCCCCGGCACTCAGCCTGATGGCCCCACATGAAGGCCGGCGGATCTTCACCACCGTCAGGATCATTGCCATCGACAGCAGAACCATGGCCATTGTGGAGCCGTTTTGGCTCAAGCGCTTTTGCCCCGTTCGCTCCGCAAGCGCGCCGCCCCAGGCTCGTCCCGGCAGTGCCCTGGGCAGCCATGGCTCTCTCGGCGTTCGCGGTGGCCCCGACGCAGCCGGCCGCGCCTGCCGGGCGTTTCCTCGCGCCTGCGGCGGAGGCTCGGGGCCGACCCGAGCCTTCGGGCGCGGAGTCCTCCGTGCACGCGGCGGTGGGCCCCGGCGTCGTCGGGCTCGCCGCGGCAGGGGGCGCGGCGGCGCTCGGCCTGCGGCGGAGCGGGCGATCGAAGAGGTCCGGCGGGGCCCGCGGCGCCAGGGTCGTCGCGTGCGCCCGCGGCGGCGAGGCAGACCTGCGCGCGTGCATCCCCCTGGAGGAGCTCCGCAACAGCGACGTGCCGAAGGCCTGGCATCGCTCGGACGTGTGCATGTTTTTCTCGGCGAGAACCATCGAGGACCATCCTGGACCATCGAGCAAACAAAACACGCACGAAACCGAAAAATGCACGCGAAATGGACGTCCGAGCGATGGCAAGAAGGTGGGCGGCAAGAGCGCGTCCCTGGGCGAGATGATCGGGGGGCTCGCGGACGCCGGCGTCCCGGTGCCCGGGGGCTTCTCCACGACGGCCCAGGCGTACAAGGATTTCCTCCTGCAGGACGGCCTGGGCGATAGGATCAACGCGGCGCTCGAGGACGAGGCCATCTACACCGACGTGACCAGGCTGCAGGAGGTGGGGAAGAAGGTGCGCCAGATGGTCATGGACCAGCCTCTGCAGGCCGAGTTCGAGGAAGAGCTGAAGAGGCAGTGGGATCGCGTCTCGCAGGGGAACGAGGGCTTCCAGGTCGCCGTGCGCTCCTCCGCCACCGCGGAGGACCTCCCTGACGCGTCGTTCGCCGGCCAGCAGGAAACGTACCTGAACGTGTCTGGGTACGAAAACTTGAAGGAGAAGGCTCGAGGAAGGAAACTAAACACATAAACGTAAATTTGTATTGTTCCGCGCGGATTACTCGGAACAGCGCTGGTGCCCCCCTGGAGGCGCCTCCAGCACCGCCGCTGGCGCGCTCCGCGCGCAAGGGAGGGGTCCTGGCGCCGATCCAAGAAATCCGCGCGCAGCTCCGAAAATGAAAGCTTCTGTTTTTTCCGACTGCTCCTGAAGAGGTGCACCAGTGCTACGCCTCCCTCTTCACAGATCGCGCCATCTCCTATCGCCACGACAAGGGCTTCGACCATAGGTCGAAAAATAATAAACGACATAAACATAAACTTTTTGCGTTCCGCGCGGATTTCTTGGATCCGCGCTGGCTCCCCCCGGCGGCGCCTCTGGCGCCGCCCCTGGCGCGCTCCGCGCGCCAGGGAGGGGGGTCCAGCGCAGATCCAAGAAGTCCGCGTGGAGCGCCAACGGATTATGTCTATGGCGCTTTTCTTCTTCTGACAGGACGGTGCAGCTGTGCGCGTGTGTGCAGAAGATGGTCCGCAGCGAGACGGCGTCCGCGGGCGTGATGTTCACCCTCGACACCGAGTCTGGTTTCACGGACGTCGTCTTCGTCACCTCGGCTTGGGGCCTCGGGGAGACCGTGGTCGGTGGGACCGTCAACCCCGACGAGTTCTACGTCTTCAAGCCGACGCTGCAGGAGGGCAAGAACGCAGTGGTGTCCAAGACAATGGGCTCTCAGAGGAGGAAGAGGTACCGTACATCTATCCTTCCGTCGTTTTCCCCTTTTTGGGCCTTCCTGGCGGCCCTCGTCGCCACCGCTGGATTCGCCTCGAGATCTTGGTCAGGACCGACCCCAGGAGAGGTCTGGGGAGTAGCGGTATCGGTACCTTTTGGTCCCCCCAGGCTCCAAGCTCGTCAAGATGGTCTACGCCAAAGAGGGCGGCAGCGAGACCATCGACACCACCGCGGAGGAGCGACGCACCTGGTCTGTCACGGACGAGGAGGTCACGCAGTTGGCCCAGATCGCCATGAAGATCGAGAAGCACTACGGCAGGCCCATGGACATCGAGTGGTGCAAGGACGCCGACGACGGCCTGCTCTACGTCGTCCAGGCCCGCCCAGAGACGGTGGCATCGCGCCAGAAGAAGAACGTGCTCGAGACATACTCCATGGAGGAGCGCGGCGCGGTCTTGTGCGAGGGACGAGCAGTCGGCGGCCGCATCGGCAGCGGTAAGGTCAACATGCTGACCAGCCTGGACGCCATGGCTGACTTCAAGGCTGGAGACGTGCTCGTTGCCGACATGACCGACCCCGACTGGGAGCCAGTGATGAGCAAGGCCTCCGCGATCATCACCAACCGCGGCGGTCGCACCTGCCACGCGGCCATCATTGCCCGCGAGCTCGGCATCCCTGCCATCGTCGGCAGTGGCGACGCCACGGAGAAGGTTAAGAATGGTGACATGGTGACCGTTTCCTGCGCGGAGGGAGACACTGGCTTCGTGTACGAGGGGGAGCTCAAGTTCAAGAAGGATGTCAAAGATTTGGATACGCTCCCCGAGATTGGCTTCAAGATTATGATGAACGTGGGCAACCCCTCAGCCGCCTTCGAGTTCGGGCAGATCCCTAACGAGGGCATCGGACTTGCCCGATTGGAGTTTGTAATCAACAACGCGATCGGCATCCACCCGAAGGCGCTGCTCAATTACGACACCATCGACCCCGAGACGAAGGCCATCATCGACGGGAAGATCAAGGGGTACGAGTCGCCCGTGGAGTTCTACGTCTCGAAGATCGCGGAGGGCGTGGCGACCCTGGCAGCCTCCGTGTACCCGAAGCGCATCATCGTGCGCCTCTCGGACTTCAAGTCGAACGAGTACAAGTCCCTGGTGGGAGGGGAGGCCTACGAGCCCGACGAGGAGAACCCGATGATCGGCTTCCGCGGTTGCGGACGCTACGCGGACCCCGCGTTCGAGGAGTGTTTCGCGCTGGAGCTCAAGGCGATGAAGAGGGTGCGCGAAGATATGGGCATGACGAATGTGGAGCTGATGATCCCTTTCGTGCGCACGTTGGACATGGCGGCGGACGTGCTCGACATCCTGAAGAAGAACGGCCTGGAGCGCGGCGCCAACGGTCTGAAGGTGAACATGATGGCCGAATTGCCCTCGAATGTCTTCCTCGCCGAGGAGTTCTTGGAGTACTTCGACGGCTTTTCCATCGGCAGCAACGACCTCACGCAGCTGACCCTCGGGCTGGACCGCGACTCGGGCCTGGTTGCCCAGTACTTCGACGAGGAGAACCCGGCGGTGCTGAAGAGCCTGTCGATGCTTATCCAGGCCGCCAAGAAGAAGGGCAAGTACGTGGGCATTTGCGGCCAGGGCCCTTCCGACAAACCAGAGTTGGCCAAGTGGCTCATGGACGAGGGTATCGACTCGGTGTCCCTGAACCCTGACAGTGTCATCCCGACCTGGCTGTACCTGGGTGGAGCGACCCCGGAGTGAAGCCCCGGAAGGGCCCCCCCTCGGCACCTCGGTGGTCGGCAGTTTTCTCGGGGCCTTGCCCCTTCGCGCCGTAGCGCGCCGCGAAGCCTTCTCTGAGCGCCTCGAAGCTGCAGGGTCCTTATTGGAGTCTCTTGCGGCTGGTGGTGTGCTTGGCCGTGGTACTTGGCCAGCCGCTGTGCTTTGTATCTCGCAGCTCAGCTTGGGTGCTCAGGGTTTCTCTCTGCAGGGGAGTCAAATCCAGAGGCTCACGCCATTCCGCCGGCCCCCCAACGAGGCGATGAGCCTTTGGACATTGCTTGGGCGAGGTGGGCGCTCGAATGTCTTTCGTGACGACGTGGGCTTCAGCTGCTATCTTGGCCGATTGTTATTTTGACCTCTAATAGTGTGTGTGTGTGTGTGTTAGTGATTCTTCAGTGTCTGGTCAGGAGGAGGGGGAGAAGGAGGAGGGGGAGCGCATGGTGAACAGTGAGAAATCAGAAGACTACAAACGAGGACGGCACGGGGATATGAGGGAGGGAGGGTGGAGGAGGAGGACGAGGAGGAGGAGGAAGCACGAGCGGTCCACCAGGAGAGGGAAGATGAGCACTTGTAACGTTGTAGCGCCTTTTGGGGCCTCTAGGGAACATTTTTGGGGCGTCTGAAGGCTTCTCTTGGGCTTTTGGGCCTCTCGGAGCCTGCTGGGGGGTTCTTGGGCGCCTGCTGGCGGTCTCGGGGGTGCTCTTGGGGCGGAGGGCTCGACATGTCAATTCGAGTTTCGTCTACTGGGCCCCCCTTGGGACCCTGTCGGGGTCCTCTTTGGCCGTCTCAGGCGCCTCTTGGGTCGTCTTGTGGCCCTCTTGGGCCGTCTATATACCCTCTTATGGGGTATTTTGGTCCGCTTTGGAGCGATCTTGCGGGCCTCTCGAGCCGTCTTGCACGCTGTCAAAACTAAAAGGGCGAACGTGCAAAGCATGCACGCTTTCTTGAGGGATTGGGGCGCGTTTTGCCTCTTGGGACCCTCGTGGGGGTCCTTTTGGAGCCATTTTGCGGCGTCTGCAAAACTTCTTGGGGCTTATTTAATTGAACGCCCCTGAGGGGGCAGACACCGCCGCCCCACTTTTTTGGGAACCCGGAGTTTCCGTGCGGGGGGATGCTCCTGAGGTTCTCTTGGGGCCTTCTAGTTGGATTCTTGGAGGCCTTGGAGGCTCTCCTGGGGCTACGTTGCCGCAAGCAGACAGCAAGCCTTGACCAACGTGAGCACCGTCGACCAAAGCGCAATGCTCCCCGACACAGAACATCTCAAGTGAAACGCCAGCGCGAGCGGGTTGCGGTCGACAATGATGACCACGCTGTTGCCATTTTGCTCTCGAGCTCGATCAAGGGTTTTTGGAAGCCGCTGTACTGGCAAGGTCGCAGTCATGGCACGTTCGTTAAAGCGTCACCTTTCTGACGAGCTTCGCAGGGTAGAGCGCGAAAAAGGTATCGGAGACGCCTACGGCAAATCACGGCCGGCCCCATGCCTTTATTGGAAGCGTCTATGTGGCCGAAAGTTGGGCCAGAGCTTGCCCAAATTATCGGACCATGTGGTGCGGAGGCGTTATGGAAAACCTTCAGGCAGCACAAGGAGCAGGAGGAGGAGGAGGAGGTGGAGGAAGAGGAAGAGGAGGAGGAGGGAGGAGGAGGAGGAGGAGGAGGAGGAGGAGGGGAAGGAGGAGGAGGGGGGGGAGAATCGGGGAGAAGGACGGGGAGGGAGCTTCTGTTGAACTCTTGCGGCGTATTGGGATCTCTGGGGAGGGTTTCGGGCGCCTTTTGAGGTTTTTTGGGGAGCTCTTCGCGCTCTGTGGGGGCGTCTTGGAGGCTTTTGGGCCGTTTTAGAGTTGTCTTGGCCCGACTGACTCTTTGAGGCCGTCTTGGGGAGATCTCTGGGCTGTCTTGGTGCCCTCCTAGGGCACTTCTCGGGAGTTCTGGAGGCATTCTTGGACGTTTTGGAAGCATGTGGGGCCGTCTAGGGGTTCTGTTGGGGCCGTCTTGGGGGCCGCATGGGACGCCATGAGGCCACCTTCGAAGCCTCTTGGGCGATCTTGGGAGCCTTCCGATCCGTATGGGGCCGTCGGAAAGGTGAAAACACGCAAATGCCAAAAACCGAGCAGAACGTTTCGAAAATCAATGTGTTTGGCTTCCTGGGGCCTTCCTGGAGAACTTCGAGGTCTTTTGGGCCGTCTTTGAGGCCTCTGGGGGGCCGTTCGGGCGGTGTTCAGCCATCGGAGGCCGTCTTAGGCCGTTTCGTGTCCAATTTGGGAAATATCGGAAGAATCGTCGAGCCATTGTAGCCGTCTTGGGCCGTCTTGGAGACCATAGTGGTCATTGTGAAGACAGTGTGGGATCCATTTCGGGCCATCTCGACGGTCTTGGGAAGGATTTGATGATTAGTGCGGGCCTTGCGCGGCCGAACGGGCTCTTCTGGGTGGCCGGCGGGCTGGGCCGTCTACTGACGGATATAAGACAGAGATCGCATGAGAACCTGGAGAATTCTCCATTTCGTGCCTCGAGGCACGGTAGCGGATTTCTGAACGGACACGTCGGCTTCACAAGCGGAAGATCAAACAAGGGACTCACTTTGTGCACATTTCTCGTCGTACCAAAGCGTTTGCCCTGGGGCAATGGACTCGAAATTACCACAAGGCGTTATTTTTGCTTTCCATGATTATCCGCACCCTTTTTGAGAAGAGCAGCATATTGAGGGACGAAGAGTGTGCACAGTCAGAAATTCGCATTCATGGCCGGTTCGCACGCCAATGCTTTTTATTTAGGAACTTGCCGGGGCAGTTTCGGTGCAGAGGCCTTCGGCAGAAAAAAACGAAAAAAGACAGGTTCGGCGCAGAGCCTTTCAACAACCTATGTAAGGCGATGGCGCGGATGCACTGTCATAGTCCTTTCAATAAGCGGGACGAAGTGCACGCATGCACGATCAACTTGGTAAAGAACGCTGGGAATACTGAAAGGAAAGTCATGATGGCCAGCTTTTTTTTGGAGTTCAGTTTCCTGACGCATTTCGAAAAGAACGAGTCCAAGTTATTGGAGTTGGCCCGAATGAGTCCCAGGAAATTTGCCCAGAGCTGCTATAAGAGTGCCTTCGGCATGTGCCCGCTTGTTCCTTCCATCAGTCCCGCCTCGTGCAGAGCTTCGGGGGCCCAGGGGGCAGGACGTGAAGCCGTCACTCCAGACGGGCCCTGGTCGTTCAAAATCGATGCACTTACCCGCCAAGAAGCCGGGTGTCACGCCATGCCATTCAGTGCGGTGTTTCGTTGTTCCACTGCGCGATGCCAGGCTGCGCAACGCGCAGCTTTGTGATGCAACGCTTCGGTCGTCCTCTGGTTTCGTTTTCGTGGTATTTTCCTATTCCTTCGCATCGTTCTCGTGTTGTTCTCCTCGTCTGACAGCTTCCCCTGTCCTGGTTGTCCCCCCGTGAGTTTCTGCGTCTGGATGTTGCGTGCACCCCTGGGGCCGTTTAGGGCTCGTGCCTGATGGCGGCCTGTGCATCTGGTACTTTCAATGCGGTGTGGACGTCGTGCGGTGTGGACGTCGCCACGAGCGATCCGGGAGAATCTAGCTCATTCGCCGCCGTCCTCCGTGCATGTCTCGTTTTGATTTCCCCTTCACGTTCGTTGTGATGGTGATCATCCTTATCTTCCTCCTCCTCTTCATGTGTCTTCTCGTGATCATCATCATCGTCGGGTCATCGTTGCCATGGTCATTATCGCCATGATGCCACCACCATCATCATTCGCCAAATTACGCTCGGATGGAGGGCGTCCGCGGATAACCGCGGCATTATTCCGGTGACTTGCCGATTCGGGCAGGGGAAGCAAAAATCTTGGCACAAGCAGCTTGTGGACTTTTTGAAAGGAGAGAAAGAGCACAATTATATAAGTTTAGTTACGCAAATTTATGAAGAACGCGTTCTTACTGTGGAACAGGCACGCGTTATTGCTTCGATAGTGGCGCTAGGGCCAGACAACTCCATGGCTCGCATGACCAGCCTGATAGCAGTACTAAAATCAAAGAAAGGATTCGGAGCGCTTTCGGTCAAGAATGTCATTGAGGTTCTTCGTGTGCACAACATATTGGCAAATATTTCTTTAGAAGAAACATCAAAAATCCCAGACGGGCCTGGGGCAGCCCAATTTTGGAGACTGACAAAGATCAGTCGAGACGAGATGGTGGCATATCTTAAAGACACTATTCAAAACATGAAAGACGTTGCCCTCAGAACGGGCAAGAAACCAGTGGCAGTCTCATTATCCACAGGGAAAACTGTCGAGTACGACATGAACCAGTTAGGATTTGAGGAGAGCAGCGTTGACCACGCGCTCGCTCAATATTGGTCTTGTGCCCAGAGCCGCATTCTGGCAGCCTACGAGTGTGTATCTCGGGGTGCTGAGCGGCCAATCCCCTACCATTTGCTGCCTAACAAACGTATTTTGGAAATCATTGCTGGCTTGTCTGAGTTTGCGGATTCAGAGAGCAGTGACGACTCAGTAGAGGATGAGGAATAGACGCCAAGTGTATAATCATCATCATTACATTTCCATCATCAGTACTGGGTGTTGGGTTCGGTGAGGGTTGGCCGTTTGATCCAGAATGCTGTCTTTGGTGAGGGTTTGCCGTTCGCTCTCGGGAGGTGGCTTCGGTGGGTGCTTGCAGTTTGCTCCTGGAGTTTGGCGTAGTGGACGGTTGCCGTTTGATCCGAAGTGCTGGCTCCGGCGGGGGGTTGCCTTTTGATCCAGGGCGCCATGTGCAGTGGAGAGTTGCCGTTTGAGCCAGGGCGCTGGCTGTGGTGAGCGTTGCCGTGATCCAGGGCGCTGGCTTTTGTGAGGTTTTGCCGTCTGCCCCGGGCGGTGGTTTTGGTGGGGTTTCGCCGTTTGTTCCTGGCGGTTGGGTGCGGTGGAGGATTGTCGTCTGATCCAGGGTGCTGGCCCTGGGGAGGGTTTGCCGTTTGATCCGGGGTGTTGGCTTGGGTGGGGAGTTGCCGCTTGATCGAGGGTGTCAGGCGTAGTGGAGGGTTGCCGTTTGATCCAGGGTGCTGGCTTCAGTGAGGGGTTGCCGTCTGATCCGGGGTTCTGGGTTTGGGGGGGGTCTGCCGTTAGATCCAGGGTGCTGGGTGTAGCGGGGGGATGCCGTTGAATCCCAGGTGGTGGTTTTGGTGAGGGGTTGTCGTCTGATCCGGGGTGGTGGCTTCGGTGGAGGTTCGCCGTTAGATACAGGGTGCTGGGTGCGGCAGGGGTGGTGCTGGCTGTGGTGAGCGTTGTGATCCAGGGCGCTGGCTTTTGTGAGGTTTTGTCGTCTGCCCTGGGCGGTGGGTTCGGTGGGGTTTCGCCGTTTGCTCCTGGCGGTTGGGTGCGGTGGAGGATTGCCGTTGTTCTAGGGTGCTCGCCTTGGGGAGGGTTTGCCGTTTGATCTGGGGTGTTGGCTTGGGTGGGGCGTTGCCGCTCGATCGAGGGTGCCAGGTGTAGTGGAGGGTTGCCGTGTGATCCAGGGTGCTGGCTTCAGTGAGGGGTTGCCGTTTGATCCGGGGTTCTGGGTTTGGCGGGGGTTTGCCGTTAGATCCAGGGTGCTGGGTGCAGCGGGGGGATGACGTGTGAGGGGTGTGCCGAAACGGGGTGTCACCCACATGCGGGCGGCGCCACTGAGGCCATCGGTGGAGCTCCCTCTGGGGCCACCTCTACCCAAAACTGCACGGAGCGTTTGGTACCGGGGGATTAAACGGGGCAGTCTCACCCAATGCAAAAGCGGGATCGGGATGTAGCTTCTGAGGGGGGTTGCCGTTTGCTTTTGAGGGTTGGGCGTAGTGGAGGGTTGCCTTCTGATCTGGGGAGTTAGGTTTGGCGAGGGTGTGCCGTTTGATCCGGGGTGTTGGCTTCAGTGAGGGGTCCCCTTTTGTTCCAAGATGCTAGGTGCAGTGGAGGGTTGCCGTTTGATCCAGGGTGCTGGCCGTGGTGAGCGTTGCCGTAATCCAGGGCGCTGGCTTTTGTGATGTTTTGCCGTCTGCCCCGGGCGGTGGTTTCGGTGGGGTTTCGCCGTTTGTTCCTGGCGTTTGGGTGTGGTGGAGGGTTGCTGTTTGATCCAGGGTGCTGGCCTTGGGGAGGGTTTGCCGTTTGATCCGGGGTGTTGGCTTCGGTGGGGCGTTGCCGCTTGATCGAGGGTGCCAGGTGTAGTGGAGGGTTGCCGTTTGATCCAGGGTGCTTGCCTTGGTGAGGGTTTGCCGTTTGATCCAGGGTGCTGGCGTTTGTGAGGTTTTGCCGTTTGCTTCCGGGAGGTGGCTTCGGTGGGTGTTTGCCCTTTGTTCTGGGGCGTTTGAGCGTAGTGGAGGGTTGCTGTTTGATCTCGGGTGTTGGTTTTGGCGAGGGTTTGCCATTTGCTCCGGGGTGCTGGCTTCGGTGAGGGTTTGCCGTTTGATCCAGGGTGCCAGGTGCAGTGGAGGGTCGCCGTTTGATCCAGAGTGTTGTGTTTGGTGAGGGTTTCCCGTTTGATCCTGGGTGGTGGTTTTGGTGGAGTTTGCCGTTTGCTTTCAGAAGGTGGCTGCGGTGGGGGTTTGCCGTGTGCTCCTGGGGGTCTGGCGTAGTGGAGGGTTGCCGTTTGATCCAGGGTGCTAGGTTTGTCGAGGGTTTGCCGTTTGAGCCGGGGTGCTGGCTTCGGGGGGGGGGTATGCCATTTGATCTAGGGTGCCAGGTGCAGTGGAGGGGGTGCCGTCTGATCCATTGAAAAGATCTGTCAGAGGTGTTCCAAAACACGCCGGGCCAAAATTGCCACAATCCCCTGTGTGGCGATCTCAGTATAAGGAAAGGCCGATAGAGGAGGTGATGCAGTCGATGTGGATGGAGCATGCCATCCATGTCACCGGCTCAGGCGAAAATATTAGGCGCACCACCTCCCGCATACGTTCGTAGTGACTGCATCCAGGGACGTGCTTGTTGAAAGCCGGGTGTAACTGCATGGATGATGTTTGAGTATGGTCGGCAATGTCCACGAGAGTTGGCCTAAGTAGTCGACGGGTTGAGAAGAGTTCGAGAGCACCTATAGACGTTTGGCTCGAGCTTGCTCTCCATCAAGAGTTTGGTGTCAGCGCGGCGCAAGCTGCTTCATCAGCAGGGCCGGCGCGCAGCATGGGGAAGGCGAAGGCTCCCGCTCCGAAGAAGGCGAGTGCTTCCGGCAGCGGTTCCGGTTCTAGCCGCGGCTCCGCGCCAGGCAAGCGCGGAGTCATGGAGATCCCGTCCTTGTCTGATATGGGTCCGGCGACGAAGGGGGCGAAGACGAGCTTCGACAAGCGGGGCGTTCCAGGCGATGATGCGGTGCACGTCGTCTGCCTGGAATACTCGCAGGACGGCAGCAAGTACGGCGATCAGTTCGAGACGGGCCCCTTGATTCAAGCCGCCACGATTTGTAGCCTCACTCCATCTCCTCTGTGCATGCAGAAAAAAGTTGTGGAGATGTTCGGCGCCCAGCACTCGGCTGATGACGGGGAGTCTCCGCCGAAGAGCCTGGATGAAGTCCTTGACACATATCAGGCGGCTTTCTCGTACACGTCGAAAAAGTCTACCGATGAAGACGGCGTCGGCTGGGCCAAAAACGCCGCTGCGTGGTACGTGCCAGCTGCGAAGATTAAGGACTTCCTCATGTACTACGACGAGGTCATTGCGTGGCGCTTCAAGTTCCAGGACGAGGAGTTCGACAGCATCACAACGCCGACGCAACCGAAGATCATGGTTCACGTCCCATCGCAGGCCGCGTGGAAGCCCGTCGTCGACGCTACGCAGGATGAGCTAAAGTGCGTCTTCGAGATCAAGGAGGAGGAGACCTGCAAGCCCATGGGCGTATCGGTGTTTGGAGTGCCGCCGCCAACGTTCCCGCGCAGAGTTGTCATCGTGCAATTCGAGCTCACCGCTGACGGGTCGAAGGCCCACTGGGTCTTCGCTGGCAACACTATGCCTTTCAAGTCTGGCTTCGTGGAGCACAAAATATCAGGTCGGTCTTTCAAGAGCCCCATGTCCGAGTACCCTCAGTTTTTCAGGATCATCGAGCACGTGGACCTCACCGACACCCAGAAGGCGATCGACATGCTGAAGGACATCGTGACTGACATTCTGAAGAAGACCCCGGTCGTCCTCCGCCTCAAGGAGACGAAAGCGGATTCGTGCCACATCCGTAAGGTTGTGAGCGCCTTTGGAGAGGAGGAGTTCCCGAACGTGCGCAGCGAGATCAGCGATCACTGAGCGGGTAAGAGCGCCCCCCCCAGCCCGTGTGAGCGGGTCCCAGCCTGTAGGAGCGTGATCCAGCCAGAGGCCCCGTGCGTGTATGATATCATTGTGATTGCCCCTGGCGCCGAGGGGTGGGCCCAAGCTCGTACCAGCGAGCTCCAACAGAACGTTCAGGAGTGGCGCCGCGGACTTTTGCAGCGCTTCGCCTGCTTGGCCCGGCTGAAATTTAGTCTCGTATGCAGTGGCGGGGTTCGCGTTGCTAAAAATGTGAGCGCTGCGTGCACTGCGGGCAGGGGATTGCAGGGTTTGCAGGGATGTCGCGGCAGCAGAGGAAGCGTCGTTCGGGAGCTCAAGCGATTGTTTGGAAAGGGCGGTCGTCGCCGAAATCGCTCGGCGAGCCCGGTCTGGGCCCTGAGCGGTACGTCTGCGTCACTGGAGGTCCCGGCGTGGGGCGCGCGCAGTGCATGATGGAGGAACGGGCCCGGTTCAGACCAAGCGGCGACAGGGGATGGACGGTAGCAGGTGGGAGCCAGGTTGTAGAAGAATGGGCCAGGCTCATCTCGGAGGGTCCGGAGATATGGTAAGATGGTAGGGTTGCCGTTGATCAACATGCAAGAGTTTAGTCCGGGCCTGTTCCAGCAAGAGGTCGTGCTTGGAAAGATGCTTATGAGCGCCTCCCTCAGCCCCGAGGAGAGATTGTAGCAATATCGGCCCGCCCTCTGATGGCGGGGCGGGGGGAGAAGTGTCAGGCGGTGAGAGCATGCGAGGGTAGCAGGAGGGCCCGAGACAGATTGAATATGAGGGCAGTGTGCTCTGTTAAGGAGGGGGGCTGCCTGGAAGGACGTGTAATGAGGCGGCCTTCGCACCTATCTGGCCTTGTCGGACTGGTCGGAACGTGGGGTTTGGAGGGAATAGATGCCGATGCCCTTGGGCGCGGTCCCTGGGCGGTCTACGTATCAGCCATATGACAGGGTCGCATGTGGTTTGCAACAGAAAGCTAGGGGATGAAATCCCGACCCTGTAGCTGCCAGGGATTTCCGGAACGTCTGGCCGTTGCTTCAGAGAAGCTTCATTTCGTTGGAGGGTCTCTGCCCGCTGAGCCCTCTCACGCCCTAGGAGCGGGTATAGTTTTTTGTTGGGGGGTTTCCGGATCATGTGGCCGTCGTTGTAGTGAGGATGTACTTCCGCCGAGGGGTTTGGCCCGATGTGCCCTCTCATGTCTCAGAGAGGATTGCAACAGATGGGGCCCGTCTTCTAGGGAGAGAGGGAAGGGGTACACCAGGGCACATCGACGGATGAGGGAGAGGCGAAGTCAGAGGCCTATGTGTGGAAAGGTGTAGTAGGAGATAGGAGATCAAGCAGGTGTGGCACATTTATCCAGGGAACAAAACTGATACAAGCCCTTGGGCGGCAACCTTTAGGACCATCGGGCGCGGGTGTCAGTAACGTTAGCTTTCTCCTGATGATTTCAGCCTGGTGGGCCTTCTGATACCCCAGACAGCATTGTAGCAAAATCGGCCGCCCTAGTGTAGTGGAGACTGTAAGTAGAAAAAGGCTGCCGAATAGGGACCGGGCCAAGGGTAGGGGGAAGCCGCAGTGCTTTGCGATTGGCCCGAATTGGGACGCAGCCATAAGCATCGCATCTGCGCGCTCCGGGCAGCGCGCGCGGTCGAGGCTGAGGCGCGTCATCGTGTTGCACGTCGATGCCGCAGCGCGACAAATGGAAAGATACTGGTAGTGGTGGCGGCTTCGCAGGGCGCCCGACGCCCGTGCGGCGAGCTTAGCAAGGCTTGATCAACTTAGAACAGAGAGTTCCGTGCGTTGTCATGCAATATGGTGGGGTGGGATTCAGCTGGCCTTGCCACCTTGTCTTCTCCGCGGGAGTCCTGCGGGAGGAGTCTATGGACAACTTGAGGGGTTGGGGGGGTGTGGCTGGGATATAGTGGCGAGAAGGCATGGTGGCTCCGAAACTCATAGTTGTGGGTTAGGAGGCTGGTAGTTGTAGGGCCCTGGGCATCTGGTGTCGGAGGTCTCCGGGCTCTATGATATCAGATTCGTGTAGAACTCGCCAGATCGGGTTGGTCATCGGGTGCGGTATCGGGGCGGCGAGCGAGTGCATTCGTGTTCGCTGGGTCGGAACGCGGCCGTTCGGATTGAAACGGCGATCAGGGACGAAGTCAATGTGGTGGATCAACGTTTGTTGCCGAGGCCTACATTGGTGGCCGATATCGCTGGGCGGGGCATTCACATGGCTGCTCGCACGTGCGGTGATGGAGCCTGCGCTCTGCACAGTGCATGGGGCGTAGTCACGGAGGAAGTGGGCCAGAGTGGTACGTGGTATTATTGTGAGAACGCCCGGGACAGAGTACTCATGAACGTTCCAGTGAGCTACGAGGCAGGTCAGGTCGACGGGGACGCGGCCACCGCATTGAAGATATGGCTTGACTTTGTTTGGGCGGACCAGGTGATGTTCGCCATGGCCCGCGCCCGGGGGGAGCCCGTGACGCCAGCTGAAAGTCGCGGTGCAGGTGTGATCTGGGAGGCCTTAAGCGCAGAGCGGCGGGAATGTCTGGAGGACTTCGCTGAGCTCAAGCTCGTGGAAACCAACGAGATCGAAGTGCTGTCCGAAGACCTCGTTCATAGGAGTGTGGCGATGTTCGAGATGGAGAACCGACCGTATTTGAAGCATTTAGTCGTGGCCCTGGGGTACGTCTCAGAGCAGGACTCGAAGAAGTTGGGCTTCATCCTGGACGGGGTGGTGAGCGATCCTTTGGAGTTGTTCAGGCCGTCTAGAACGTACCACAGCAGGTCTCGCTTCGACGTCATGTGCGAGGGGCACGTGGATGAGAGTCGCAGCTTGCGCAGGCTACTATTTTTGAACAATGTCCACGGGTCATCTGAGGAGGGCGTGAAGAGTATTATGTCCACGCTGCATCGGTTTCAGGCTGAGATGGCGCAGGCGGGGCGGAGCGAGCTCGCACATGCCCTTGTCGGAGTGGCGGCTACGCTTAAAACGCGCTGGGAGGCTCAGCGTTTGCCGGATATCCCGTCCGAGTGTACCCCAACAGAGGCGTGGACAGCATGTCGGCGTGCGTGGGCTGACGGTCGGTATTGGTTTTCAGTGGGCGAGTTGTATATGTTTGCGTCTTTCGCGGATGCGAACGTGGAAGTATTCGTTCTCGAGGTGGACGGCGAGGAGGGTGTGACGTTTGCGGAGATGCCATCCAGCTTTGGGCGTTATGTGGGCGAACAGCGTCCAGTCGCAGTGGTCCTCACTACAGACGTCGACACGGGGCTTGGCCACTTCTCTCGGTTGTTGAGCAGCGCGGAGTGGGAGAGCGCCGAGGATTATAGTGCGCAAGCATCAGACAGTGGGCGTTTTGACAATTGATAATGAAAGTATGTCTGAAAATCCCTCCCCGGAGAGTTTCCCCGGAAGTTTTCCGGAAAGTCTCCGAGAATATGTTGGAAGTATGTTCAGGGGCCGGAAGTTTTACGGAAATTCGCCGGAAATATTTCGAAAATATTTTCCGGGGCCGGAACTTCCGGAAATTCATCGGACATACTTTGGAAAATTATTTCCGGGGCCGGAAGTTTGCCGGATATTGTCTGGAAATATTTTGGAAATAGCTTCCAGGGCCGGAGGTTTTCCCAGAAATTCTCCGGAGATACTTGGGAAATATGTTTCGGGGCCGGCCGGGAATTCCCGGAGAGTGTTTGACTTGTTTCTGGGAATCCTCGCCTGTCTGACTACTAGCGCGCTGTAAGCCGAGGACGTTGACGGTGTCGGTGACTCGGAGGATGGGCACTTTTCTTCGGGAAGTAGTTCGGAGGAATGCGAGGGCGTGGGCGCGGCGCCACCCGCAGAGATGAGCGATGTCGGCGGCGGCAGTGCTGATCCGGGGCCAGCCGCAGACTGCGAGTCATTAAGCGATGCAAGCGATGGTCTCGATGTCAGCGACGTTCAGGTCGACGCAACGAAGTCGTTTACAACCGGGGAAGATCGCGCAGTGCATCGTATCGAACGGGTTGCCGGCATGCTGCGAGAGTCACCTTTGTTGCCGTGTGACCCGATGGACCCGATGAAGCCGTTTCAGCAGGTACACACTGGGATGCGATTTCCATTGGTGCAGTGCGCTTTTCAGGGGTGTACCTGGTCTAAAGATATGGATGCAGAGGGGCTGAGGCAGTGGAGTATGGAGTGGGCACTGTACTGCCACATCAAGAAAGACCATCGCGCTGCATTCGAGGAGGAGTTCGCCGAGTGGGATCGACAAAGTCCGCCGGAACGGGCGAGTCAGACTGGGCGGCAGGAAGGGGACGTTTTCAGGAGAGTGATATCAGACTACATCGCTGCCCTCCGTGTACGGGAGAGGCAAGGCATGCCGAGTGTTGGTGTCGCGAAAGATCGGCAGTTGCTACGGGGGCTTCACCGTGTACTTGGAGGTGTGAGCATGAGGATCTGTTTCGGGTGTGCGCAGAAGCATGCACACGTCCCTTTGTGGACGTCCCAGTATGCTCCGGGGCAGCACGGACTTCATGAAGATGGTGATGGTCGACGTTGGACCGAACACAAAGAAGCACGTTTTTCTTGCAGTCCCTTGGGTATGTACTCCATCAGCGAATCTTTGGAACGGTTCCGGAATCGGAACGAGCGCAATTTCTTGTTGCATTTTGGCTTTGACAAATTTAAGGCGCGGTATGCTGGGGACGGTGACAACAATGACAACCCTTTCCGTGGACCAGGGTGCATGCTTGCATTGGAGAGAGAGTGGGTTAGGACTATAATTTTGCAGAGCCCCTTGCAGGAGGTCCGCGTGGTATGTTGTCCAGAAGATGTGGAGCGGTGTCATGCTTGTACGAGGGCGGGAGCGGGCACTGGGGAACGAGCATTGTGTGGGCAGTGCAGAGTGCCGTTCTGCCGACGGTGTGCAGAGTGTGTGGTTCGGAATATTTGTTCGGATATACCCATGGTTTTGGCAAATGACAATCTATGGGGGTACGTGTGCGATTTGCTGTTCCGTTACAGAGTGTCGTGGTTAGAAGCAGCCGTGGTGCAACCGTTTTGGACGTCGTTCATGGTATGTTACGTCGAAGGTACGGTGGGGCATCTCATGGGTGAGTGTGTTCAGCAGGCAGAGTACCGTTATCGTGTGCGAGGGACCGCGCACAGTTTTCATTTACCTTGGGAGGAAATCGTGCACGAGTTGACAAAGCATTGCGGCTCGGAGTCGTCAGTTGAGGACCTTCCGAGAAAACCAGCGCACCTGCGGTATCTGTTGCGAGTGCAGATGAAGGTGCATGGTAAGTTGTTGGAGCGGGTGTTGAGGCAGCTGACAGTCCGCCCATATGTGCTGTACAAGCTGCTGGAGTACCTCATCGACCACAACCATGAAGCTTTTCGGGGGAAGGGGCCTCCAGGCACGCTGAAGGAGAAGATGGCGTCTGAGATCAGACGGCGGTACCCAGAAGACGCGGGCCAAGACCATGTTACACTGGATGAGCGCGTATGCAATGTCGCGGAGCACGTGGCGCAGGAATTGCGGGGCGAAGAGGCGGCCCCCCCGGCGAAAAGGAAGCGCGCCGTGCTGGTGAAAGAGAAGAGCTCCATTCCGGCGGCTGCAGATACGGACTGCGAAAGAGCTCTTGAAACTCGCCCACTGTCAGTCGGCGCAGGTCAGACTACAAAATCTTTGAGCGATCCAGCGTCGATGCGCATGGGGGCGTTCGCAGAACATGGTAGATTGGCGATCGTCACTCAGTCGCAGCTGGTAGCGCAATGGAATGGAAAGTATGCTTCGGCTACGCCGGTTCCAGATCTTTTTCGGGTTGCGAAGCAGTCCGTCATTCTTGAATCCGTTTTGGAGGAACAGTGGGGCCCCTGGGGGTTCGAAACATGAAGGAACTCATTTATGATTGCTTTATGCACGCTCCAGCAGTTTCGATGCTCCCAGGGATCTCGCGTAGGAGTTGCACGTATGATGGCCCAGATTACGCATCCGTTCGGTGGAAAACGAAATGGGTTCGCGGGTACTGAGGGCGTACTGAGAAGGATGTGTCACTGGAACAAACCTGTCCGGATCGCCGAGGCCTCATCGAAGTCGGGTTTGGGCGGAGAGTCCAGGCGGATTTTTTCCCACAGTCCCCTGAAGGGTGTTGTTTGGGGGGGCCTAGTGCTTGAAGCCTAGTGAAGTGGGAAATGGCAGGACTCGTCGGGCCTGTTTCCTTTCTCGGGGTCTTTCTCGTCTGACAGACCCAGGAGCCTGCACGCAAGGCAGGAGCCCCAGGAGCCTGCACGCAAGGCGGCTCCAGGAGTTGAGGGTTCAAGCGGCCCCAGGAGCCTGCACGCAAGGCAGGATTTGTGAATGTAGGTATGAGGGGAAACCTAGTTTGCATTGGAGGCGTGTAGTGGCTTTTCTCGTCTGAGTTTCATGCGGGCCGTTTTCGCTACAATCCCTCATTGGACCCCCAGTGGCTTCCCAGTGTAAGTTTTATTGTATATCTTACGCATTCGTTCATTCGGTTCGTTCGTGCTATTATGCCGCTTGTAGGGGCCGCGGGTTTGGGGAGGGGCACGCCAGGTGGGAGCTGTAACCATGATTGCCTGTAGTACGCCTGTGGTACGCGAAGGGCTCATCAGTTGGTTTCTGCTGGTGGTTTTCGTTACAAACGTTGGTGGATATTAGGGGGCCCTGAGCAGTGGGGCAATGTTGCGTCCGGGAAGCTTCCGCGGACCTCCGGGGACATCCGGGAACCTCCAGGGACCGCCAGAGGAGGCGAGGCAACATCGACGACGACGACGACGACGACGACGACGACGACGACGACGACGACTACGATGACGACGACGACGACGACGACGACGACGACGACGACGACGACGACGACGACGAAGCAGCGTGCCGAAACGGGGTGTCGCCCACATGCGGGCGGCGTCACTGAGGCTTTCAGTGGAGTTCCCTCTTGGGCCACGAAGCGTGCGAGGGGTGTGCCGAAACTGGGTGTCGCCCACATGCAGGCGGCACCACTGAGGGCTTCGGTGGAGCTACCTGTGGCCTGTGGGGTTACGAAACGCGTGAGGGGTGTGCTGAAACGGGGGTGCGCCAGTGGAGGGTTGCCGATTGATCCAGGGTGTTGGGTTTGGTGAGGGTTTGCCCTTCGATACAGGGTGCTGGTTTTGGTGGAGTCTGCCGTTTGCTTTCGGGAGGTGGCTTCGGTGGGTGTTTGTGTGTGTTCCTGGGGGTTTGGCGTAGTGGAGGGGTGCCGTTTTCCAGGGTGCAGGCCTTGGCGAGGGTTTGCCGTTTGATCCAGAGTGCTGGGTTCAGTCGGGGGGTGCCGTTTCATCGAGGGTGCCAGGTGCAGTGGAGGGTTGCTGTTTGATCCATTGTGTTGCGTTTGGTGAAGGGTTGCCGTTTGATCGAGGGTGGTGCCTTTGGTGAGGGTTTCCCGTTTGCTTTGTGGAGGTTGCTTCGGTGGGGGTTTGCCGTGTGCTCCTGGGGTTTGGCGTAGTGGAGGGTTGCCGTTTGATCCAGAGTGCTGGCTTTGGCGAGGGGTTGCCGTTTGATCCGGGGTGCTGGCTTCGGTGGGGGTTTGCCGTTTGTTCAGGGTGCCAGGTGTAGTGGAGGGCTGCCGTTTGATCCCGGCTGCGGCTTGGAATGTGGTGAATCAGCAGTGCGAATGATCAGTGCGAGGGTTTCGTTTGATCTGGGGTGTTGGCTTCTATGGAGGGTCGCTGTGTGATCCAGGGTGCCCGGTGCACTGGGGCTTGCCGTTTGATCCAGGGTGTTGGGTTTGGTGTGAGTTTGCCGTTTGATCCAGAAGGTTGTTTTTGGTGAGGGTTTGCCGTTTGCTTTCGGGTGGTGGCTTCGGGGGGTCTTTGCCGTTTGCTCCTGGGGGTTGGGCGTAGTGGGGGGGTTCCGATCGATCCAGGGTGCTGGCTTTGGCGAGGATTTGCCGTTTGATCCGGATTGCTGGCTCCGGTGGGGGGTTGCTGGTGATCCAGGGTGCCATGTGCAGTGGAGAGTTGCCGTTTGATCCAGGGTGCTGGCTTTGGGGTGCGTTGCTGTGATCCAGGGCGCTGACTTTTGTGAGGTTTTGCCGTCTGCCCCGGGCGGCGGCTTCGGTGGGGTTTCGCCGTTTGCTCCTGGCGGTTGTGTGTGGTGGAGGGTTGCCGTTTGATCCAGGATCCAGGGTGGTGCCTTTGGTGAGGGTTTCCCGTTTGCTTTGTGGAGGTTGCTTCGGTGGGGGTTTGCCGTGTGCTCCTGGGGTTTGGCGTAGTGGAGGGTTGCCGTTTGATCCAGGGTGCTGGGTTTGGCGAGGGTTTGCCGTTTGATCTGGGGTGTTGGCTTCGGTGGGGGTTTGCCGTTTGATCCAGGGTGCCAGGTGTAGTGGAGGGCTGCCGTTTGATCCATGCTGCGGCTTGGAATATGGTGAATGAGCAGTGCGAATGATCAGTGCGAGGGTTTCGTTTGATCTGGGGTGTTGGCTTCTATGGAGGGTCGCTGTGTGATCCAGGGTGCCCGGTGCACTGGGGGGTTGCCGTTTGATCCAGGGTGTTGGGTTTGGTGTGAGTTTGCCGTTTGATCCAGAATGTTGTTTTTGGTGAGGGTTTGCCGTTTGCTTTCGGGTGGTGGCTTCGGGGGGGTGTTTGCCGTTTGCTCCTGGGGGTTGGGCGTAGTGGGGGGGTTCCGATCGATCCAGGGTGCTGGCTTTGGCGAGGATTTGCCGTTTGATCTGGATTGCTGGCTCCGGTGGGGGGTTGCTGGTGATCCAGGGTGCCATGTGCAGTGGAGAGTTGCCGTTTGATCCAGGGTGCTGGCTTTGGGGTGCGTTGCTGTGATCCAGGGCGCTGACTTTTGTGAGGTTTTGCCGTCTGCCCTGGGCGGTGGCTCCGGTGGGGTTTCGCCGTTTGCTCCTGGCGGTTGTGTGTGGTGGAGGGTTGCCGTTTGATCCAGGGTGCTGGCCTTGGGGAGGGTTTGCCGTTTGATCCGGGGGGTTGGCTTCGGTGGGGCGTTGCCGCTTGACCGAGAGTGCCAGGTGTAGTGGAAGGTTGCCGCAGGGTGCTGGCTTCAGTGAGGGGTTGCCGTCTGATCCGGGGTGCTGGCTTCGGTGGTGGTCAGCCGTTAGATCCAGGGTGCTGGGTGCGGCGGGGGGATGCCGTTGAATCCCAGGTGGTGGTTTTGGTGGGGGTTTGCCGTTTGATCCGGGGTGGTGGTTTCGGTGGGTGTTCGCCGTTAGATACAGGGTGCTGGGTGCGGCAGGGGTTGCCTCATGATCCACGGCGCTGACTTTCGTTTGAGGTTGCCGTTTGATCCGGGGCTGTGGTTTTTTTTTTGGGGGGGGGGCCGTTGATCCCAGGTGTTGGGTGCGGTGGGGGTTCGATCCACGACCCTAGCTTTGGTGAGGGTTTTCCATTCGATCTGCGGCGTTAGCTTCCATGGGGTTTTGCTGTTTTTGATCCAGGGTTCCAGGTGCAGTGGAGGGTTGCCGTTTGATCCAAGGTTCTGGTTTCGTTCGAGGGTTGCCTTTTAATCCGGGGTGGTGGTTTCGGTGAGGGTTTGCGACCTGGACCAATTGTCCGCGTTATGCCTCAGAGACTTGCATGCCTCATTGGGTTGATGTGGCCGTCGGCCCTGGCGGACTTTTCACAGGTCTTGCCGTTCGTGATTCCGTTCATGGTGTCCGGCCCTGATTACGTATTCCATTCCAGAGAGGACCGGTGGAGACGGAAGGATGTGGAAGGAGAGTTGCAAGCTCCGTGGGTAAGTGCTGCTGCCTTTACGGCCGCATTCGCCCGACGATGCGAGTCACAATGCAGGCGGAGTTGGGACGCGCTACCCATCATTCGGTCTGTGAATTTTAAGTATGCGGTGGAGACAGCAGGGTCGAGTTTGGCTGTGCCAATGAGTGGCTTACGAGGTGCAGCGTCCGAGCTCCGTGCGGATAGATTTGTTGCCATGGCGAAGCACTTGTACGAAGTATTGCACCGTGGGAAGATAAGGTATGGCAATTTCCGTGTTCCCTTGAATGGAGATACGTCTCGACTTCATTTGGCTGAGGGGCTGACTAAGGCGGAGAGACAGCTTGCTCGACGTGCGAACTTTGTCGCTGAGCACTTCGCAGGAACGCAGCAATGCCGGCAGCTGATGGGGCACAGGCACTTCGGTGCGCGGCTCCAATATGGAGATTGTTTTTTTTTTACTTTGTCTCCCAATGAGAAGCATTCCGCGTGGGTGTTGCGCCTGACCCGCACAAGGGTGAATGATCCAGCGATCAGGTGCAGCGATCCTGTGTGGCGCAGGCTTTGCGGGGTGGATTATCCCGAGCTATTCTCGAAGCGCGCGTCTGACCAGCCAGATGGTGATGCAGTAAAGACCGCGTGTTCTGGCAGAGAGGAGGCGGCCATTTTGCGGGACCATACGGAGCCCAACGAGAGCGTGTGCATAGACGTGCCGGGCTTTGACCTTCGGCAGGTGGCTGTGTCCCAGGATCCCTTCGCAGTTGTGGAGGCACACCAGTTGAACATATGTCTTCGGCTCGCTTGGCTTCTGGGGGTTCGTATGTGCCCTGAGTGCCCGAGGTGCAATCGGTCGCAGTGGGGATGCCAAGATATGCACGGATCCAGCATGCGGCCATGGGGGGGCATATTAGGAGGGGTTGATGCTTTCGGCATTGGAACTGAGTGCCAGCAGATGTCCACTCCACACATGCATGGGCAGGCGCACATCGTATGCTTGTATCAGTTCGGTTCCTTGCAGGACGTCGCTCGGATCGTGCAGGAGGGTTTGCAGCATGCGAATGGACGCACGACGCTGGATGCAATGAAAGAGTATCGGGACTGGGTGCATGTCGAGCGGGTGTTGCATCCTGACGGCGGTCAGATTGAGCGCGACAAGGTAGAGCAGGATTTCTTCGACGGCTTCCGAGATGAGGCGCATGCTCCGCTAAATCAGATACCGGTCTTTCTGAAGGAGGACTCTGAGAAGGTGGACGGCCCGACGCTGGCTACCTGTTATGGGGATGTCTCTGCCATGGAGCGGTTGCGGGCTGAGGGGGAAGCCTTCGCGGACGCCTACACCAGGGATGCGGAGTTCGCGTTCGCCCGCGTCCAGCACCGCACACACCGGAGACAAAAGGATGGCACGTATGTGCCATTGAATGCTTGCGCGCGGAAAGGATGTGGCGGGAAGAAGAGAGGAGGGGTGGCCAAGACGTCGTTGTGCAAGCACGACTTTCCCAAAATGGCGCTGCTGGCCTCGAAGACTATGTTGGTGTGCCCCGGCGTAGCGAAGCAGCGAGGACTACGAGTGTCGGGCAAGAGGAACTCTTTTGGATTGTGGATCGGCGCCAGGACAGACGAATGGCGAAGTGGGACGACTCCAGCGTTTGCGGTACACTTCCGGTCGAATTCCCACACGGGCCCCAACCAGAGGGTGCCTCCCATTCCAGGAGCGCACGAGGAGAGTTGCCCAAGCAAGAAGTGTCAAGAGGCTGCGGCGAAGTATGGGACTGCTGCCAAACTGAAAAGTATTCTTCGGTTGATGCAACGTGCGCAGCGAGAAGTTACTGGTTACTATTGCGGCTACACGTTCAAGGGCCAGACTATAGGGAAGAAACACATGGCACGCGCGTCTACGGCGTTAGACTACCTGACCCCAGAGCTCTCCGCGAAGACGGTCACGCAGCGCATGCACCAAATCACCAATCGTGTCTTGACTGACTTGCACCATCGGTGCGCCGCGAGGCCCGCGACTGAGGAGTGGAATCTAGCGATGTTCTGGCATGAGCAAGACGTCACTAACGCTGAGTTCCACAGGACTTTTATGTCAGTGACATTTCCAGGCGGGCAGTTAGTGCAGCGGCTGGAGGATGAAGTGCAGGGTCGAACGGCGAGGGAGTCTAGGAAGGTGCTGCCGAAGAACAAGAAGATCAGCGATGAAGAACACGTGGCGAGGACGATGGTGAAGCATTTCGCGGACTTGTATGGGTTCCGTGGGTTTTTGCCGAAGTATGCAGAGGTGTATTATTTGAATGCTTGGGAATTTGCGGCGCTGTGGGAAGTGCGGCCATTGCCGGCGCCGACGTCTACTGGGAGCAAGGGTGCGCCTCCGTTATCTTGTGGGACCCCAGAGGATTTCAGCGTGAATCCAGATGCAGAGAAGTTCTACGCTGATTCGGGGAACATATTGTTTTACCCCGACAGCACTGGGGATTTACGGCATTCTTGGTACATGCAGCGTCGGCGGAGTCCCATAGTGCCCGCCCCGAGCGGAACTCCCTTGCCTGACAAGTACAGGTCGCCGGAGGTGCAGGGGAAGTTGTACTCTTTGTACATGAGGCCGTGGGTACTGAAGAAAGAGTGGGCCACAGTGCAAGTGCCCCATGTTGCAGATCTTGATGTTGTGCCGGCGGGTGCGAGAGCGGAGCCCCGCAGAACTCGGTTGGTATCAAAGCGTCCGAAGGATATGGGACAAAGGAGCTACGAGCAGTCGTGGCGGTGGTATGTGTGTGGGCACGTAGTATCGCGGCACGCCCAACGGCTGATTCAGCAGTTCATGGCGGCGTGTTGCGGCAAAAGCAGTTCGACAGACGATCGAGACAGCGAGGGCGCTGCGCGTCGTCCAGACGCCCCGGCGAACGAGGTTGCGCTGGCGCAGTTGCACAAGCTCTTGGATAGCCTGGGGGATACGAGGTCAAACTCGCGGGCAGATGCGGTAGAGAGCTCCGACGATGACGTCATGGCTGTACGTCAGAAGAAGAAGACAGATGTCATGCAGACCGCCTTCAACACGACGTGGTCTCTGTGGAAACGCGATGCATCCCCATGGAGCGCGACTGAGGCGGGCAAGAAGCACTCCGTCGTGAACTTCCCAGTGGGCGGGAGCGGAGGGGGCAGCAAGAAGCGGAAGGTGGAGCACGGGGGGGCCGTGGTGGAGCAGGGTGCTGCGTACGTCGGTTTGGAGAAGCGCTCGGTAGACGCGTGGTGGAGAAAGATTGAAGCGGGGAAGAAAACGCCCAACAAAGAGCAGAAAGAATTCTTGCAAGCAGTCGTGGGCCGATGCCAGGTAGAGGCGTCCGAATTGTCGGCCGCGCGGTGCGGGGCGGGCCGGGCGGCAAAGGCGCCCATGTTGACGGAGCCGGCTCGTCTCATGCTGCTTGGGATTCCTGGTTCGGGGAAGTCGTATTGCTTCCACTTGCTCCGAGACTTTTTCCAAGAATGCTTGCAGTGGACTCACGGGGTGCACTTTCAGTTTCTGGCCACTCAGAACTCGATGGCGGAGTTGATAGGCGGGAATACCATCCACAGCTGGGCGGGTATATCCTTTGGAGTGGGCGGAAGTGGCGGGAAGGCGACCTCGAAGGATGGCGATTGGGGCGCGTTGTTCGAGAATTGCATCAGCATGCGTTGGCTTCTTATCGACGAGATGAGCACAGTGTCTGTGGGTTTGCTCGCTACTATGGAGTCTTTTTTGCGGCAGAAGGCGTGTGTGCAGCACCCGTGCGCTTTCAGAAATGCCCATAAGAAGCAGCGTCCGCGGCCATTTGGAGGATTGAACATCGTGTTCGGGGGTGATCTGTGGCAGCTTCCCCCGGTTAAAGAGTTGGCTCTGTTCTCGCATCCTGTGTCGAAGAAGGACGGTGACAGGTACGAGGCGGGGGAGCAGAGGGTGTTGGCGATGTTCTGGAACTGCAGAGGGAGAAGCCAGGAGGATGGCGTGCAGCGATTGTTCGAGTTGCACGCGGCGAACAGGAGCAAGGACCCGTGGTTGAACAGCGTGCTGACTGCAGATAGGGGCGGCTCTGAGACCTGGGAGATGTACTGCTTCACGCACGGCCTGGCGACTGAGAACCCAGGGTCGTGGCTTCCTGATCGCGGTGGCCGTGTCGCTTGCCAGCGGCCGTTCTGCGCCGGGTTGAAAGTACTATGGGATGAGCTGAGACGAAGAGGCGTATCGTGGGATGAGAGGAGGAGAATGGAATGCGATGACTGCGGAAAGGAACGGCCTCGCCGGTGCATAGTGTTGACGCAACATCCAGATCATGAAAGGTACAGAGAGGGGGACTTCGCAGACGCTCCTTTCATACACCCGTTTCGAAGTCCGACCAACTATGCACAGCAGTTGCGGGCCTTGCAGTTTGCGAGGTCGAGAAGGAATCGCGTGCTGTGGGTGGTCGCCCATGACGAGCTGAAGAGCTGCGGTGACGACCCGAAGCGGGCGAGGCAGGAAGAGAAGGAGAAGTGGTTACAGTTTTCAGACAAAAGAACCGCTGGCATTCCCGGCTTGTTCCCGTGTGTCCTGAACTTGCCTGTGCGGTTCACGGCGGAACCCGAGCCTGGCGATCGACACAAGGGGGTTTTTACCAACGCGCGCGGACATCTGAGGGGATGGGAGTTGCCGCCGGAGGAGGAGCAGCGGCTGGCGGGCATCGACGCAGCAGAGGTAGCGTTGCATCGAAGGCCGCTGCGGTTGTGCATTGAGATGGCGTCAGGGAACTGCAATTTAGAGAGAGTGGAAGGGAAACGCGTGTACTTTCTGCGGCCTCGGTGGAGGACGTGGTACAAAGATGGGGACGCTCGTCAGGTGGAGGTGCATCGCGTTGGATTTCCGCTTGTTCCAGATTTTGGTGGCACAGCTCACATGTATTGCGGCGCATCTTTGGACGCTGGAGTGGGAGATTTATTCAGTGGCAGACCGCCTATTGAACCGCCGTGGTCAGATTCTGGGTGAGAACCCTCGTGGGTGTTTCGTGGGTGATGGTTTGATGGATCTCAGGGGCTTCTGGGGAGCGCAGTTGAGGCATCGTAAGGATCCTTAGGGCCTTTGGGGGCTTTCTTTGAGTTGCTTCGGAAAATCATCGGGTCTCCTCGGGTGGCTCGTCATTCACGTTCTTCTCTTCGGGCGTGTTGGGAGGTGACTGGGCCTATTTTGGGCTGTGTTGGAGGCCGCAAGGGCTGTTTCCGTGGCCGCTTGGGCTGTCTCAGCGGTCTCCTGGGAGTGTCTTCGGGCTTCGTAGGGCGATAGTCGAGGGCTCGGACGGCCTCAAGGGTGGGAAGATTGAACAGGTACGTACGAGAAATACGGACAGTGATGAACACGCAGTGCAATGCAATGGGAAGTAGAAAGGTAGGAGTGGCCTTGATGACGCGCCCATTCCGTGCATGCAGGCGCGGTGGCGGATTGGATTGGCACGAGAAGCCGAATAGGGAAGGCACCGTCCGAGGGTACATTGTGAAGTCGCGAGTGCAGAAGTGCGAGCAGCTTTTATTGGCGAAACCGTATAATCCGATGTTGTTCAGGATGGGGGCGCCGAGAGGGCCGCACTATCTGCTAGAAGTGTTGCGCGGGAACGTGACCCGCGCGGAAGCCGTGCGTGAGTGGGACGCTGCAGAGAGGAAGGACAAAGAGCAGAAGGACCAGGACGGCGGCCAGACCACGCGATGGAGCCATATCAAATTGCCGTGTTGGCGGTGCAGCAGCGAGCGGGGCGAATTGCCACTTACTATGTTTACCAGCGCGTGGCGAGTCTCAGACGTGTGGAGTCGCACCATCGCGAAAGGTCAGGATCTGATGTGTCTGAAGTGCTCTCGTGACATGGGCGCTGGGACGCAGCGAGCAGTGCGGATTATGACGTGCGACGGGTGCTGCGTAGCGAAGTTGCCACGCATGTTCAGCAGGGATATGGTGGAGAGGTGGAAGGGGATGGAGGACGTGGGTGAGATCTTGTGCAAGCAGTGCACGGGAGAGCGGAGTAAGACAGGGAGAGTGGCGCAGTCTTTAGAGAGGTACGCCTGTTGTGGAATTGGGTGTTCGAGTGACTCTGGGCAGAAAGTGTGGCCGGAGGAATACTTCGTGGCAGCCCATTTAGTGCGCGACGCGGAAAGACAGCAGACCAGCGTGTGCGCGAAATGCGTAGTGTTGGAGCGCCGGGACCAGGGCGCCCGGTTTGCGTGCAACAAGTGCGGGGTGGAGAAACACATCACGGAGTACTCGCAGGTGTTCTGCAAACAATATCTGATGGGGGAGCGGCGGGAGCTGAATTATAGATGTTTGGAGTGCCAGTTTCCGAAATGCGATCGGTGCGAGGCGCGCCCGGAGAAGCCCGTCTCAGCGAACCACGTAGACTCAAAAGGTAAGTGGTTGTGCCGTGTGCACCGGTACCCGCCGTGCAGCGGATGTGGAAAAGCGAAGACGGACGAGATGATCGCTGGGAAGAACAGGCTTAAGCAGTGGAGGTGCGAGGAGTGTCAGAATAGCGGCAGTGTCTGCGATGCGACCACTGGACGGCAGGACGACGTCGGAGATGTGCGCAAGGACGTGGACCATGACGTGCAGACAGTGCACGGGAGAGCGGAGTAAGACAGGGAGAGTGGCGCAGTCTTTAGAGAGGTACGCCTGTTGTGGAATTGGGTGTTCGAGTGACTCTGGGCAGAAAGTGTGGCCGGAGGAATACTTCGTGGCAGCCCATTTAGTGCGCGACGCGGAAAGACAGCAGACCAGCGTGTGCGCGAAATGCGTAGTGTTGGAGCGCCGGGACCAGGGCGCCCGGTTTGCGTGCAACAAGTGCGGGGTGGAGAAACACATCACGGAGTACTCGCAGGTGTTCTGCAAACAATATCTGATGGGGGAGCGGCGGGAGCTGAATTATAGATGTTTGGAGTGCCAGTTTCCGAAATGCGATCGGTGCGAGGCGCGCCCGGAGAAGCCCGTCTCAGCGAACCACGTAGACTCAAAAGGTAAGTGGTTGTGCCGTGTGCACCGGTACCCGCCGTGCAGCGGATGTGGAAAAGCGAAGACGGACGAGATGATCGCTGGGAAGAACAGGCTTAAGCAGTGGAGGTGCGAGGAGTGTCAGAATAGCGGCAGTGTCTGCGATGCGACCACTGGACGGCAGGACGACGTCGGAGATGTGCGCAAGGACGTGGACCATGACGTGCAGACGAGAGAGGATACAGAGGCCGATGGTGGCCCTGGAAAGGTGGAGAGGCGCGTGCAGTGCGCGGAGTGCCACAGGTGGAAGGAGAAGGGGGACTTCAGGTATACAATGGGCTGCGCCCTTGCCGCCGGACGCGTTGCGCGCAATAGCCTCGTTCGGGCTCCCGGAGTGGTGAAGCTTCGTCAGGGCTGGCTCGTGGGTCCTGGAGACGTCATGGGTGTCGTTCAGGATGTTCTTTTCACGCGGACCGTTTGTGCTACAATCTTCCTTTGAGGGTCACGGGGCTCCTGGGGCTGGCTCAGAAGGCAGTTGTTGTAAGCATGATTGCTTCTTCGGGAACGCCTGGTGGTCGAGGTCGTGTGAAGCGTCAGGCGCGCAGTACTTGTACAAGCGAGCCTGCAGGCCACGTGGGCTTCTTGAAGTAGCATAGCTGGTAGGTCTTCTGCAGCTTGAGGCAGTCATCAGGGCAGACCTGGCGCCCTCGCGAGCTCTGGCGTCCTCATTCGGGCCGCCGTCGTTCCGTCATGTTCACGGGGCCTTGAAGGCGTATGCGCCTGGAGGTAGCTAGCGCTCAGGACAGAGCTCGTGGGCCCTGGGGGCCTCATGTGGGTCGGTCCGGTCTGTCTTTTCAAGCGGGCCGTTTGTGCTACAATCCTCTTTGGGGGGTCACGGGGCTCCCAGGGGTGCACAGAATGTAAGGGTGAAAAGTATGATTGCCTGATGTCAGACATGGAAAGAGCGAACAAATTGCAACGCGTTAGAGCACCTGGCGCTGAGTATTCGGCGGCGGATTACAGGAATCGGCACATGACTAGCACGCGGCGGTGCTTGGACTGCGAGTTCCCGTCGTGCGCACACTGCTGCTACCAAGTACGTCGGGACGGGGCGCCCACCCCAGAAAAAAACAAGGAAACTGGTGAACGGGATGACAAAGGTTGCAGACGATGGTTTTGCTCTCAGAGCCAATGCGAAGACTCCAGGCCCCGAACATGTACAAACACCAGAAGCGCCACTTGCAGAGGTGTGCTGAAGCCCTGTGATGCTTTTGGCAGGCGGCATAAGAATGTGGACACAGTTTGCCTCGAGTGCTACTACCCGACGTGTCACCGATGTCAGGTGCGGCACCCGCGCGACGGAGGAAAAGTCCGTTTAACGAACCCAGGTTGGTGCGCAGATGGGTTCTGGTATTGTCCAACATGTAGGGCAGGCTAAGAACGACTGGATGACTTGCGATGTGATGCTGTATGGAAAAAAGACGCCGAATCGAACCTTTTTTGGTTCGAGCTCACACGTTCGAGGGGTCCATTCTTGGGGTCCGAGGGCCGGTGGACTCGGATTAGGGCCCAAGATGGCGCCGGGAGGGCGCGAAAAGGGCCCCAAAACGGCCCAGACGGGCACTGGATGGTGTCGAAAACAGCAGATAAAACCGAGACGGGATACGGAGAGAGACCAAGGGGCGGTCACACTTAGTTCTGGGGCCTCAGAGGCACCTCCGGGGACCCCCGTTGGCGCGCCGAAAACGACCCGGGAGGGCGCCAAAAGGGCGGTCAGATGGTCCAAGATGGGTGCGGGAGACCGTGAGGACGGCCCGGGAGGCTTTGGAGATAGACCAAAGTGGCAGGGGAGGCTCCAAGAGTGCCGCAGGAGGCTGCAAGAGAGCTCCAAAAGGCGCACAGAAGGAAGCGGAAACGGCAGAAATCAGCAATTTCCTATAGGTTTTTGAAGGTTTTTGGTTTCTGTATGTTTTCGGCAGAACTTGCTTCGAAGAGGTCTCGGAAGGGGTCCGAAACGGCCCAAAAGGGGCCCAATAAGGGCCCAAAGGAGCTCCAGAGGGCTCAAAGGTGGTCCGAAAACTGCCCCAGAGGGTGTCCGGAGAGCGCCCAACCAGCGCCCGGAGGCGCGCGGAAGCTTTCCGTGCGAAGTCCTGCTGCAAGTGAAGACAAAATGGCCGCCAACGGACGTCCATTGCGCAGCTGGGGCCCCCGGGCCGGCGGAATGAGCAGCCCGCGGGGAGGACCCCAGGAAGGGTTGCGAAGCCTCTCAGGAAAGGAATTGGTACGAGGAGTGCATGAGCAAGGAGACGAAGGGGGCAGAAATCGTGCAGACCATGCGGCGGGGATCCCACACGCCGTTCCCGGTGGGGCGGCGGATCGCTTCGCTCATTCCGCCGGCCCATATTGTCGCACCGTTGTGGGCTAGCCGAATTTGGGGGCCTCTTGGGGGCCGTTTTGGGGCCTCTTGGGGCCTCTTTTGGGCCTCTTGGGCGCCTCTTGGGGCGTCTTGGGGGCCTCTTTGGGGCCTCTTGGGGCCTTTTTGGAGCCTCCTGGGCGCCTTCTGGGGCGGAGGGCTCGATTTTTCAGTTCTCGGTTCCCCTCTTGAGCCCCTCTTGGGCCCGTCTTGGGGCCTCTTGGTCCGTCTTGGGCGGCACTTGGGCCGTCTTGGGGGCCCTCCTGGGCCGTTCCAGGGCCGTCTTGGGAGCCTCGTGGGCCGTCTTGGATCGGTCTTGGGAGCCTCTTGGGCCGTCTTGGAGCGTCCGGAAGCCGAAAAAGCCAGAACGCAAAAAACATAGAAAAAATTCCAATGAAAATCAAACGATTTTGGCCTCTTGGGGCACTCTTTCGGAGGGCTTATTTGAAGGCCCTTGCGGGCTGTCTTGGAGGCCTCTTGGGCTGTTCTTGGGGCCTGTTTCCCTGTTTGGGGTCTTTCGGGCGATCTTTGGCCGTCTCGGGGCCCTCTTGGACCGTCTTGGAGGCTTCGTGGGGACCTCTTGGCCCGTCCTGGGGCCCTGTAACAGGGCTCCGGCATCTCTGGCCCGACCTTGCCGGGACCTTGCCGGGGTACTTTTCGTCCGGGGACCCCCAGGGGCCGCCCCGCGCGCGCGAACTAGAAATACTGTTAACCAGGTACCGGAGATCTTAGCACGCCCTGGCCCGTTGGGCCGGCGAATTTAGGCGTGCTTTGGAGAATTCCTCTGCGTGTTGGAGCCCAGCTTGGGCCAGCTTGGGTAGCATCGGCCACGGAGTGCAGATGCACAGGCGGCTCCGGAGGGGAGGCCCTGGGGGTGTGCTGAGGAGCTCAACCACCCGCCCCCGCCCCTTCGGTGACACCCCCAGGCGCCCCTCTGGACCCCCCTAGGGCCCGCCCCCCTCCACTACGGGATTCTAAAACCCAAGAGGAGGGGGGAAGCTCGGGTGGAGCTAGGATTGTGGAGGGCGATCAATGGAGAGGAAGCATGTTGCCAAATAATTTCCAGATGTCTAAGCCATGTGTTAAGCATGTTTTAAGCATGTATCAAACATTCTTAAAGCATGTTTAGAACATGTTTCCGACATTTTAGACACGTTTTAAATTCAATGTTAGGACTGTTAGGTGTCCATTGTCGTGGCATCCACAAAGCCAGGACAGGGGCTAGCATCGTTACAGAGCTTTCCGGAATGCTCTTGGAGCGTTCTGGAGAGCTCTGGGAAGGCCGCGGCGCCCGACACGTCCGGAACCGCCGCGGCTCAGAGATCGCCGATGTATCCTTGTCGGATGTTGTCCCTGCCCTGGTTTCGTCTTAGACGAGGGGAGGGCGACGGCCAGTCATCTCGTACGCTTTTGCTCTGCTGACGACCTGCGTGCACCGTACTGCGTTGCAGTCTCCCGAGGCGTCGTCGATCTTCGACCCAGGAGCGGTACGGTGCACAGTTTTTGCGGCCCTCGGGGCCGAGAAACGGGTAAAGCGGAGGGAGCTCAAGCATGGTACAGTGCACGGGCGCCATTCTCGTACAGTGGGGACCCATGCCAAGAAACACCCTGCTTGCCTCCAGGGGGCCCTGGGTGTCTCGGGTCTCGATGGTTCTGCTGTTGGAAAGCGTGACCTTCCCACCTAGAAAAAAGCCAAGGGACGTCCCGGGGGTCGCAGGGTTGGGTCTCTTGTGCACGGCTTCTCGTGGTCGAGCCCCTGCTGCATCTGCACCTTTGTGGGCCCCGGAAACGGCAGGGCCGTTTTTTCACCGTTTCCCAAAAACGTGTCCCTTAAAAATGGAAAAGGCAAAAAAACGGCGACCGAAAACGGCAAGAAAACGGCTCCAGGATTGGAGCCGGAGCCGGGACCGGTCAAACAGCGGCGACGGAACCGGTCAAACCACGGCGTCGGAACCGGCAACAGACACGGCAGAACGGAGCCAGTGAACAAACGGCCCTGTCGTTTCCAGGGCCCGCCAAGATCTGCACCCCCGGCGGGCGGGGGTCGGCGGCTTTTCCTCTTCTTCGCCCCGCGGCGGGGCCAGGCCGGGCCGCTGCCCGCGGGCGCGCGCCCGCTTTCGGCACGGCGTGCCGCCGCTTCCGCCGTCGGCCTCGGCGCGGGCCATTGCGCCACCCAGGCTCGTTTCGGGGAGCCGCCGCGCAGCCCCAGGCTCCCGAGGGTCGGCGGTGAGCGAGGGGGCCAAGTGGGGGGGAGGGGGAGGAGGCCTTCTCGGAAGGCGGCGGGGCTGCTCACGGGCCCTGCAGAGCCTGCTGAGCAGTTTTCCCGTGTCCTCCGGGAGCGGACTTCTCAGAAGGCCGGAAGGACTCCCGAGCCCTCTTAGAAGCAGCGGGAACAGCAGAGCTCCCAACCCTCATCACACGATGAAGACGTGGCCTCACTGAGGTCTCAGTCTTCGCATGAGGGATAATACATCTGGACGGTTTGGTCTGATGCTCTTGCAGGAACGACCCCCTGATCCCTAAGTTGTTTGGCCCTCCAAAGTTAGGTCCCATCCCCACGGGTTAGGGGTATCCTGTGTCTTCTGGGAGCGCTTGGAGACCTCTTCAGCAGGCCGAAGGGCTTCCCAGCCTTCTCGAAAGGTCCGCCCCCGCCCACTTCCCCCCCCCCGAGCTTGCCGCCGAGAGGGGGTACGGGCGCAGACCGCCAGCTTGGATGGCGCCCCCCGTACGGGAGGGGGGGGCGAGCTTATGACTGCCACGCTTGCGCCGCGGAAGCCCCGGCGCAGGCCTGGGGCGGCGTCGCAGCATCATCGTCGACATCGCCATCGCCATCGCCATCACCACCACCATCACCATCACCATCACCGTCACCATCATCAGCACCAGCGTCATCATCACCGTCACCATCGTCAACATCATCATCAGCATCAGCATCGCCATCATCATCACCCTCATCATCACCACCATCTCCATCACAATCACCACCACCATCATCATCCACCACCACCGCCATCGGCATCATCAGCATCAGCATCATCATCATTCTCACCATCAGCAACATCCCCTCATCTCCAATCGGCAGCAGCATCACCATGGCCGCCATTATACGCATCTTCACCACCATCACAATCACCACCACCACCATCACCATCGCCATCACCATCATCACTACCATCTCATCATCATCATCATCATCATCATCATCATCATCATCGCCATCGTCATCAGGATCACTGTCATCATCATCACCATTATCATCATCGTCATCGTTATCATCATCAGCACAATCAGCATCAGCATCTTCATTATCATATTCTCCATCATCATCATCACCATCATCAACATCATCATCATCATCATCATCATCATATGTATCATTACATGTACCATCATCATCACAATCATCGTTACCACCACCATCATTACCACCATTAACATCATCATCAGCATCATCACCATCATGATCATCACCACCACCATCATCATCACCATCCTCCTCATCATCACCACCATCATCACCATCATCACCATCATCTCGTCTTCCTCCCCCTCGTTGACAGCTTGGAGAAGATCTCACCGTCAGCTGCGCAGTGGATGTTGCCGATGTCCCAACGGATCGCCATGCAGGACATCGGTACTGAGGGAAAGGGGCTCCGAGCTGTTGTCAAACAAGTCTTTTGCCTCCCTGGGCCCTCCGCGGGCATTGGGCTTGTCACATATAATGACTGTCGGGGCTTAAGAGACAGGGTCAGTCAGAGCGCCAGATCTTGCAGGATCCTGCGGTGCCAGGGGTACATTGATCCAGGTTTGGGTTCAGGATCGTGCAGGATCCTAGGATCTCGCAGTATCCTGCGAAGCCCGACTGACAGGGGTCTGGATGGACCCGGGTCAGTAGATCCCCGAGGTGGCGGGTGACAAGCTGTTCCAGGAGAAGCCCCCCCGCGGGTCCTTTCCAGGGCCCCTTCCGTTCATGCCGAAACGAGCGCCTTCCGCGCAGCCGCGGTCGCCGTCAATTTGGGGCGCCGTCCCCACTGGTATCGTCCCTGCATCGCCATGGCGCCCCTTCCCGCCTATTGACCTCCCCGAGGTGACCCTGGCGCCAGGGCAGCAGATGATGGTGCATGCCTCCATCAAGGTGGCAAGCACCGAGACAGGCAGGGCCTGCACCTGTGCGTTTGCAGCGTCAGCGCAGGGAGCAGCAGCAGAGACTGACAGTGCGACAGCGCTGGCAGCCCTAGCAGCAGTCGCAGCAGAGGCAGAGGCAGTCGCAGGAGCAGTAGCACCGAGGGTTAGCAGCAGTATCAGCAGCATCGGCACCAGCACTGTCAGCAGTCCTAGGATAGGGAGGAGAAGAGTGGGGAGGTGGAAGGTGAGCATGACAAGTTCGATGGTGAGGCGAAGTGAGCATGGAGAGGAGATGGATTGGTAAGGCAGGGTGAGAGCAGGGATGCAGTGGCTACAGGGAGGGGGGGGGACAACTGAGCCAGGAGGGGGGGGCGCGTCAGAGGAGGGCGAGCAGGCGGCGCTGGCGGCGAAGGTGCCAGAAGGGGCGGAGGGGGGTAGCAGAGGAGAACGATGAAGGTGGTGGGGGTTCGGGTTGGATGGGAGGGGTCGCGGGAACTGAAGGGCCGGGTTAGGAACGGATCGGCAAGACAGTGCAGAGGAGGTGGATGAAGGGGGGTGGCGGACGAGGAACCGCACGGTGCGGATGCTGAATGAACGCCGGACTGGTGACGAGAGCCAGGAGCAGGAGGACAGAGGATGGCACAGCTGACACCAAAGCACGCAACATCAGCGAGTCGCCCAGGCATTATCTTTGGTTATGTTACGTATGAGAAGAAGAGTGCCGCCGACAAGGACACGCGGTGCGGCTCAGCATGTGCCGATGGCGCAGCCGCTGCGGAGGGAACCCCTCTGTCCCACGACCGCCCCTCGCCGTCGTGGTCCTCCTCGTCCTCCGCCTCCCCCTGATCTCCTCCGTCTCCTGCCTCCTGTTGCGGGGCTGCCTAGGGGTCCCTTGGAGGCTGCGGGGGCGGCCTCGCGGAGGTCTCTCGGAGCTCTTGGGGGTTGGGGGGGCTTTCTGGGGGCTTCTCGGGGGCATCTTGGTTACGTTCTGGATTCGGGGGACCTTCCTCGGGCCCCCCCAGCGGATCTGTTCGACTCCCAGTTCGGATCCAGTTCGCTTCTAGCTCAACTCCAGTTCGAGTCAAGTCGGCGGACATTCGATGCATCATCGACGCGTGAGTGGAGCGAGTGGCTCCACGGAGGTCCCCAGAACGAGCACCCATTCCTGAGGACGTGCTGGGTCTCTGGGGGGCCAGCTGGTGGGGGAGGGCTCTCTGGGCCCCCCGCGAGCTCCCCCTCATCGGGCCTCTCTTGCGCACCTCCCTGGGGTCCTCGGGAGGGCCTCTGGCCGCCTTGGGGACCCCTCGGGCCGCCTCGGGGCCCCCTCTTCTCGGGACTCCTGGGCCCGCCGTGGGTCGGCCTGGGGCCCCGTGGGCCGCCCAGGGCCTGCGGAGGCGAGGTCGCCTCCTCCTCCTCCTCCTCCTCCTCCTCCTCCTCCTCCTCCTCCTCCTCCTCCTCCTCCTCCCCCTCCCCCTCCCCCTCCCGCTGTCTGCCTCCTGGGGCCCTGTCGGGGCTCCTCTGGGGTCCATCTCGGGGCGTCGCGTGGGGGGCCTCTCCGGTGCGTCTTGTGAGGCTGTCTCGAGCGCTCCTGAGGCCTCTCCGGCGTGTGTGGGGGCCACTCCTGGGAGCCATCTCGGCAGGCATCTTGGGCGTCTTCGAGGCCAGCGGTGGTGGATTTGGAGGCTCCGAGGGCCCCAGGGGTGCACTCACGAGCTCGTCCACCGGAGCAGGGGCGGGGGGCAGCCAGTCCTCTCACGCGCCTTGTCACCACTCGCAAGCGGGGGGTTGGCGGACTGCGCCCTGATGGCGTTGTGTGGCGCAAGTCATCTTCAGCCCATACCCTTCAAGTCCCTGTCGTCGGACAATCCCCGGGTGTAAAAGCCGATGTCCCACCGTTTCCCTCTCCATAGGAGCCTATCCCGACCCCAGGCTCATTTTTTCTCCCTCTCCGTTTCTAATCGAGCCTGATCCTGAGGAGTGCACTGTGCTGAACGAGC
>CAUYUJ010014949.1:1863490-1904645 GCA_963575745.1 Prorocentrum cordatum | reverse complement strand
GGAGGAGGAGAGAGGAGGAGGAGGAGGAGTAGGAGGAGGAAGAGGAGGAGGAGGAGGAGGAGGAGGAGGAGGAGCCAGGCCCTGGGAGACACTGTTTCGACATTGTTTCGACACTCTTTTGACACTTTTCTGGGTGCTCGAAATTATTTCTGGGATGCGGTCCTTAAGTAGGACGGGGGCAACATAAGCCAAGGAGGGAGGGGAGGGGGGGGGAGAGCGGGGGGTCTGGCGGCGCCGGTCGCGGACGTGAGCGCGAATTTAAGCAGACACGGGCCGAAGGCTGCGCGCTTCGGGCGACTACGTCCACGGGGCCTCGGGCCTTTGGCGAGGAGCCCGTGCTCTTGACTCTTGACCAGCGCTCTTGTCGCAACGCCTCGGGGCGGGGGGGGGGGGGGGCGATACGTGGGGGCGGGGAGGGCTGCAGGAATGGGGCCCTGACGGGGCCACTTGGAGCCCCGAAGGTGCCCGAGCGGTGCACACTTCCTTTCCCCCGCCGGTAGCCCCTGAGATCCGAGGAAGCGATTACAGTGCCGTTTTTTGATACATTCCCCGCGTGCGGATCATCTATTAAAATGCAGGGACGTAGCATTAAAAACAACGATGAGTTCATGCATAGCTGTATTCATACAAAACTGCCTTGTACGCGACAGATCACCACCGGAGCCCCAGACCCCCATTTTTCTGCGCCAGTCTTCGAGCTGGATCGACCTGTGAGGGTCGCGCGGTCCGAAACTGGGCGCAGACGTTCGGCTCGCGCGAACATTTGCGGCGCCAGGGCTCTCAGGGCTCTCAGGCCGGGCCAGGACGAGGAAAAACCCGTTCCAGAGCGTGCTCCGGAGCGCTCTCGGGGCGTTCCGAGGCGCTCCGAGGAGGCCCGGGCGCCCGAGGCGTCCTCCAGAGCCGCTGGACCTCCGAGGTTCTCGAGGTAGCACCACCCGGCAGAATCGCCTCGTCCTGGCTTCGTCTTCGGGCAAAGTGCCTCCCCCCTTCCCCTGACTTTCCAGGAGGGCTAAAAAAACAGCACGCGACTTAAAAACCTATCCCAGAGCTATTCTACGTCTTGGTTTTGGGCTGTTTCGTTCAGTTTTTGTTTAGGCTTTTGGGCCTCCCGTGCTAAAAAATAGCTCTCTGGAAGGTCAGGGAATCCGTTCCAGGGCGTGCCGGAGCGCTCTCGGGGCGTTCCGGGGCGTTCCGGGACGCTCCGAGAAGGCCCCGGCGCCCGAGCCGCTGGACCTCTGAGATTCTCGATGTATCACCACCCGACAAAGTCGCCTCGTCCTGGCTTCGTCTTCGGGCGAAGTGCCTCCCCCCTTCCGCGGCACCCGTCCGAGCGGCGGGCGCGGGCCCCCCCCCCTCCTGCTCCTGCTCTCCTCCCTCCTTCCTCCTCCTCCTCCTCCTCTCCTCCTCCTCCTCCCTCCTCCTCCTCCTCTCCTCCTTCCACCTCCTCCTCATCCCTCCTCCTCCTCCTCCTCCTTCCCTCCTCCTCCCCACTCCTCCTCCTCCCCCCTCCTCCTCCTCCCCTCCCCCTCCCCTTGCCCCTCCCCCCTCCCCCCGCCCCTCCAGAACCAGCTCAGCAACCACCGCGGCATCTTCGTGCGCGGTGCTCGGCGCGCGGCCCCCCGCCGCGGGGCTCGGGGCCCGTCGTCGGGCGAGGTGGTTGCCCCCCCGTCGAGGAGCGCCGCTGCGGCGCCGAGGTCGCCTCGCGGCGCGAGCAGGTCCGGGTCTGCGTCTGCCGACGGCGCGCGCGCGCTCGGGCGCGGGAGCGGCCGGGCCCGCTAGGGCGACGAGATCTATACATATCCACTGCTCCTGGCCAAGCCCATCCTGGGTCCAGGAGCGGTGTATATGTCCCCCTGGCTAGGCCACGAGGGCGTATGCACCGCTCCCGGGCCCAGGATGGGCCTGGCCAGGAGCAGTGGATATGTATAGATCTCGTAGGCCTACCCGCGGGGGCGGCCCTCGCCCTCGGGAGCCGTGCCGGCCGCGAAGGCCCGCAAGGAGGAAGTCGGGCACGCCCCCTCTACAGGAGGAGTGTTCAAGAATATAGCCACCCACACACACAGCAGAAGCAGTGTGGGGACGATGCCTTTCAATACTGTTCTTGAATATGTTTGATTTCTGGTTGCCTATTTCTTCTTTTCCCTCCAAAATCCGCCTGTAGAAGGACATGCCCGACCGAACGCAAGGATCTCCCCGCGGTCGGGGCCGCCGCGGCGGACGTCGGTGGCCTCCAGCAGGGGAGGAGCACGACGGGTGGCTCCGGCCCGTGCTCGGCTCCGGGCCCCCCCAACAGTCGGGGGTGGACAGAACCCCCAACAGTGACACGTCGATAAGTGAATTGTCCGTTTTCGGTTCTCGAGAGGGCACCGTGGCCGTTATTTGCCAGGCTTGCGCCCGCCAGGTTTGGGCCTCAGGTCGTTTTCACTAAACCACGTTTTACTAAAGGGGGGTCTGTCCATCCCCGAAACAGGCCCGCCGCGCAGACCTTGAAGCAACTGGAGGAGGGGAAGGACCCATCCACCAAATCAGGGCTTGACCTAAACGCTGTGTTGCTGGACTTCGGCTGTGTCTTGCTTTTTGTTTTGGCAGGGAGGTACAGGAAGACAGGTCGAGCCAGACGAAGCACAAAACGAAAACGATACGGAAAACAGCGTTTCGGTCCAGCCCTGCACCAAACCCTCCGTGGGGAGGCGCTTCCCCCTCCGACTCCGCTCGGGGCCACAGCCTAGCGGGCGGGCGTAGGTTCACCTGCTCAGCCTCAGCCTGCCTCAGCCTCAACTTCAGCCTGCCTCGGCCTCAGCCTGCGTCAGCCTCAGCCTCAGCCTGCCTCAGCCCCAGCCTGCCTCAGCCTCAGCCTCAGCCTGCCTCCGCGTGCCTCAGCCTCAGCCTCAGCTTGCCTCGGCTCCAGCCTGCCTCGGCCTCAGCCTGCCTCAGCCCTCGCTTCTTTCGCTTCGCTCGTCGTCGCCCGCCGCCCTGCCCCCCCGTCTGGAGGGGCTCGGCCGCGCAGGGCTCCGATCGGGACCGGCAGGCTCGCGCTCGGCTCCCCTCCTGGCCGTCGGCGCTCCCCCGAGGGGCCCCCCCCCCCGGGGGCCCGTGCGGGCCCCGGGCCCGCGGCCTGCGGCCTCGCGCCCGAGGCCGGCCGAGGGGCGCCCCACATCGCCGGGGCCGGCGGCGCTGCGTTGCTCAGAGCCCCGAAGCATCCGGGGTAACTCGGGTCAGGGTTAACTCGGGTTCGTTTTTCGGGAATCCGAACCCGAGTTACCCCAGACCCGAGTTGCCCCGGATAATTCGGGCGTCCAGAGCCCCGAATCGAATCATCAGGGGTAACTCGGGTCAGGGCTAACTCGGGTTCCTTTTTCAGGGAGCCAAGCCCGAGTTACACCGGACCCGAATTACCCCGGATAACTCGGGCGCCCAAGTTGCAGGGCATTTGTCTTTCGCGTCTTCTTGGCGTCTGACGCTTTGGGCGCTTCATGGGTGCGCCTGTGCAGCGCGAGCGAGGTGTCCTGGGATGGGTGCGTGGTGCAAGGATTCGCCGAGGCGCTGGAGACGGGGGTCCATGTAGACGGGGGTCTGCCAGGGCGCCAGATCCTGCAGGATCCTGCAGAGCCAGGGTCGCATTGGACCGGGTCTGGGTGCAGGACCCTGCAGGATCTTGCAGGATCTTGCAGGGCCAGGGTCGCATTGACCCAGGCTTGGGTGCAGGACCCTGCAGGACCCTGCAAGGCCTGACGGAGCTGGGTCTGGATTGACCTGGGTCCCGGGTCAGAAGATCCCCCTCCGGGGGGGGTGGGCGACTCTTCGGGGCGATCGACATGAACGCGGAAAAAGAGCGGGCGCAAATGCCGACAGCAGTTCCCGTTCATTCTGAACAGGGTTTGTTGTCAGCGTCGCCGCGGACTGTCCATTGGAGCCAGAAGGCCGCCTGCCCGACAGCGGCCGCTGATGGTTTATGGCAACAGTTGTTGTTGGGCACCGTGCCCATTTTTTTCCGTACCACTTCGGCCGTCCAAAACATGGGGCCCTCGACTTTGGCATCGTTCGGACGTGTTCGGGCGGGGCCAGGACGAGGATCAATCCGTTCCAGAGCGTTCGGAAAGCTCTCAGGGCGTTCTGGGAGGCTCTTGGAAGGCCGCGGCGCCCAAGACATCCTCCATAGCCGCCGGATCTCAGAGATTCCCGATCTATCCTCACCCGAAGAGCGTCCTCGTCCTGGCTTCGCTCGGCTGTGTGCCTCTTGTCTCGGCGAGGACCATCGAGGAGCCTTTTGGGCCACATTGCGAAAAAATGCATTCAACCCGCACACAGTAATACGTCATGCCTGTCCAAGGTTGCCCTTGCATCCTGCCCCTTCGCCCCCATCCTTGGTCGCCTCCGCTGGCGCGCCCCGCTCGCAAAGAGCCAGCATAGCTTTCCAAGGCCCGTACATCCTCGTCGTGCATCTTGCGGGAAAGTGCGCGGGGAATGGGCGTCCGAGCGACGGCGAGCGCTCCCGCGCACCCGAGAGCTCGGGTGTTGCCAGGAGTGCCCCTGGCCCAAGGTGCCGCCAGGATTTCCATGGATGCCCGCCCCCACGGCCTCCAGAGCACCCCTTCGGCCACGCGCAAGGGGGGGCAGGGGAAGGGGGAAGGCTTCTCAGAAGCACCCCTGCTTCTTAGAAGGCGCGGGCCTTGTCTATGGATGCAGGGCCGGCGCCATCTAAGAAACGGCCTCCTTCGAAGAAGCTTCCCCCCCTCCCTGTACCCCCTTTGTACGCGCCGCCGACCTCTCTGAAGGCCCAGGAGGCCCAGGGGCTCCGAGCTGGAGGGAAAAGCCGGCGGCACCTTGGGCCAGGGGCGATTGTAGCAGCCCCCGACGAACGGCCGACCCTGAGCTCCGACAGAACCATCCGAGCGATCGCGACAAAACGACAACATCGCAATCCGTTACGACCAGAACTCGAGGCCCCAGCCTTCCGTGCCATTTTTCGGAGCCATCCCTGTCAGGAGGGAAAGAAACACACAGACACAATTAATCGTCGCCTCCCAGGAAAATATGCAAAAATATGGGAAGTGGTGGGGAAGACAAAAACCCAGAAAATATGGGAAAATATGGGGGATATTTTTATTTGTGTGTACTTATTTGTGTGTTCCAGTTCCCCTTCACCCTGGGCCCGACGCCGGTGCAAACCGGCGCCTGGATCGGAAAAATACAGACGCCGGGATCTCAGGGGAGAGGTCCCGCCCCCTGGCGCGGGGTGCAGTTGCCGCCCGCCGCCCCCCTCCCGAGAGCAGCGGGCCTGGCCCCACCTGCCTCGCCCCCTCCCTCCTGTCGATTCCTTCCTTCTTTCATTCTCAGGACCTTGTGTGAAACACGTTGCCATGCAATGAGGAGGACGAGGGCTACGAGGGGAGAAGGAAGGAGAGGCGGAGGAAGAGGCAAAGGAGGGAAGGGAAGGGAGTGGATAGAGCCAGAAAGGAACCACCTACTATTCCCAGCCCTCCCTCACACTGCGATTTGCTATCTAGGGCTATCCATCGCAGGTCCTTACATATCCATAGCATGGCGCACGCTCTGCCATAGCAGATTCACATAGGTATCTGCGAGTCGAGCTTTCTTGGCTACTCCCAGGCATCCCCAGACGGCGCCAACACGAATCCTGACGTTACCGAAGGGGGGCAGGGGGGGGGGGCCAGGGCCAGTAGCGGCCCTTGCCGTCGCGAGTCTCGAAGAAGAATAGCTGCATAAACATGAGCTTTCGGAGCTCGGGGCGGAGCTCCGAAAGTTCATGTCAATTCAGCTTGCTCTTCATCTATAGTCGTCTCAGCATCGCTCGGACTTGTGCATCTTTCTCGGCTCGGCCAGCGCGTGAAAATCTGGACCATCTTGGACCACCTTGGGCAATCCAGAAAAATCGTGCACGAAACCAAGCAATGCACTTGGAATGAACGTCCGAGCTATGGCAACTCGTCGTTCGTCATTGACGTCGCGTCGTTCGTCGTCGTCGTCGTGTCGTTCGTCCTCGTCCTCTTCCCCTCGGCCGGCGGGCCCTCCGCTGAGGTGCGACACCGCGGTGCTGCTGTCCAGCGAGAAGGTGTCCTTGGGCGTCGGCCTCGACGGCGTCGAAGTCACGAGCTGGGTGAACCAAGTGAGCAACGTCGCCCCGGGTGTCCGAAAGACTTTGCCTCCCATATGTCGGGGGCGGCAGAGAGGCTGGTGATGACTAGGGAGGAGGTGGATCTTATGGCGGGGGCCATGATATCTCCCCAGATTTCATGGCGCCTCCGCTAATTCTAATGCGTCCCTGGGACCCCCCTGGGCCGCGAACGTGCCGCCGGCCATGATTTGCGCACCCCCCCTCTTGGACGCCCCCCTCATGGACGCCCCCGACAGATGGGGTTCGAGCAGTTCGGGTGGGAGGATCGCGCCGTATCGCCGATGCATCGGAGATGCATTTCGATTTGGAGCCCGACTTCCTCCGCGTCAGCGTCGCCGACGTATCGCCGACGTCGTCGATGCATCGGCGATGCATCGCCGATGTGGCTTGCTCTTCGACCCCATCTAACTCGGACGCCATTTGGGAGACCTCTGTTCTCGATGTCGACGACGACGCGACGACATTGACGACGAACGATGCCGAGCGAGACGACGACGGCGACCAACAGGACGACGGCAATGATGAACGACGACTACAGAGGGAGAACAAACATAATAAACATAAGCTAGGTAGTGACTTTGCCTCGAGGGGTCTGCAAGTTCTAAGGATCATTTCTTCTAGTCCGAATTCATGAATCGAGGGAAAGTGGCGCGGGCGGGAATGAGGCGAGGGAGAAAGACAAGGACACGGGCGCAAAGACAGTCCGCGGGAGAAAGGGAGCACGGGCATCTCTGGGGACGAGTCTTTCAGGCTGAAAGACTCTTGGCAACGCCGCCCCGAGGCACGAAAGACTCGACTAAGCAATACAACATTTCATAAAGATCAACTTTCGGAGCTCCGCGCGGAGCTCCGAACGTTGTAATTCTAAAACATGTTTGCCTTCCTGTAGTCTCGTCCCCAGCCATGCTTGCGTCGTGCTAAAGTCGCGCCTGAAGGGTTTTCTTAGTTTTCGGTCCACGGGGGCCCTCGCCAGGCCTAGGGGCAGCCAGGACCTGCCCAGGATGAATACCGGGCCGAAAGAGGGTGGGGATTTCCGGGGACCGCGTACTGAAGAAGTCAAGGCATGGCATGTCTGCGCCGTTGCGGCCGGCGTCCCTTTGCAAGAACTTCGGCTTCGGCACCGCCTGTTTCCGAGGCTACGCCTCCTCTCGGCCTCGCTCTGAGGCCCCGCCGCGTCCTCCCCCCTTCTCTGCCTAATTCAAGCTTCGCGCGGCCCGCTTAGCTTCGACCGGAAGAGGTGCGCTTCGGAGGGCACCAACTATACACCAACACCGATCCTGGCCCAGGGTGATCCTGTGCCAGGATCGGTGTTGGTGTATAGTTGGTGCCTTCCTAGCGCTGTCGACCCGCGAATCAGAAATGTCTGCGCCGTTGTGTTGGTCGCTCGGGGATCGAGGCCGATGGCTCTGGGATTTTTTGTTTGGGGGGGCGCACCGGGGGCGCCCCGTCGCCGCGGCCAGATATTCCCTCGGAGGTGCGGCGGCGCACGCGCCCGAGGGGACGTCGTCGGTGCGTCGTCGTCGATCGTTGGGCCAGTCGAGGCTCGAGGTCTCTGCGTACTCCAGATTTCGTAATAAAAGGGAGGGGGTCTGGACCCTCCAAGACAAGCCATTTCAGACCTCCCCCGTGGGAGAACCCTCCAAAACATCGTCCCCAGACCCCCCCAGGCCCTCCAAGATAGCCTGGAAGAGACCCCCCCCGAAATGAGACCCCCCTCCCTTTATTACGAAATCTGGAGTAGTTTGGTTGAGGCCTCCTGGAGAGGGTGGGCTCCTCACCGCGGCCGCATTCCCGTCGAACCTGTGGCCAGAACGACTCCCGGGTGGCGTCGTCGTGGTTGTCGGCGCGTCGTCGTCCATCGTGCCGTCGATCGAGGCCCAAAATTTCAGGTCGTTTGGAAGCCTCCTGGGCCACCCTTGTCGCCACGGCCGGACTCCTTTCGAAATTGTGGCCAGAGCGCACCCCAGGATACGTCGTCGTCGATCGTTCGATAATGCAGAGTTTTATACTTTTGGTGCCCTTTTGGGGTCACCACGGGCGGCTCCGAGAAACTTCCGCCCCCCTCTGGGCGCACTCAAGACGACCAGACAAACATCGTTGGTCAGAGGACCGCGTGTATGTTTGTCTCAATGGCACTGCCCTCCGCCCTCCGATATATACACATGCATCTATCTATATCTATATCTATAAACAGAGAGAGAGAGAGAGACAGAGACAGAGAGAGAGAGAGCGATAAAGAAAGAGAGAGAGAGAGAGTGAAACATGGGAATAGAGGGGACACTGGGAGAGGAGAGAGAGAGACGGGGACACACGCAGAACGCCGGATCATGAGAGAGAGGGAGATGAAATGATATGGAGAGGGAGCGAGGAGGAGAGAGGGAGAAGGAGGGAGGACAGAGAAGGCGTCACCAGTGGTGCGGGGGGAGTGATGAGGAGAGGGAAGTGGAGGGGAAGGACGGAGAGTGAGCGGTGGATGAGGACGATTATTACGATGATGATTGTGGTTTTGATGGTGGTGACTATGATGGCGATGGCTGTGGTGTTGAAGGTCTGGATCGTGATGCACATTGCGGTGCTTATCATTATGTTGGTGGTGGTGTTGGTGATGGTTATGAAGCTGATGCTGACGCTGATGCTGATGCTGATGCTGCTGATGATGAGGACGATCATGATGATGATGATGATGCTGATGCTGATGCTGATGCTGCTGATGATGATGCTGCTGATAATGCTGACAATCACGATGCTGCTGATGATGCCTTTGCTGATGATGATGTTGACGATGCTGCTGTTGATGATGTTGTGATGGTGCTGATGTTGATGCTGATGATGCTCTTGCTGCTGATGATGCTGATGATGACGACGATGATGCTGATGATGATGATGATGCGTTTGATGCTTCTGACGATGATTTTGTTGATGACGATGATGCTGATGCTGATGATGATGATGATGATGATGATGATGATGATGATGATGATGCTGATGCTGATGCTGATGCTGATGCTGATGCTGATGCTGATGCTGATGATGATGATTCTCATCGGGGGAGGAGGAGGAAGAGGAGGAGGAGGAGGAGGAGGAGGAGGAGGAGGGGGAGGGGGAGGGGGAGGGGGAAGGGGCAGGAGATGCTTCACGTATAATCTACTATACAAAATAGAGCAGCATGAGGAAGGGATGATAATCAGGAGCGTTGATGGGAGGAGGAGGAGGAGGAGGAGGAGGAGGAGGAGGAGGAGAAGGAGGAGGAGGAGGCAGAGGGGGAGGAGGCAGAGGAGGAGGAGGAGGAGAAGGAGGCAGAGGGCGATGAGGTGGAAACGGAGGGGGAAGGGGAGGAGAAGATAAGTCACAGCAAGTCTACCATGAGCAGGAGTGGTGATGGGGAGGTGAGGGTGAGGAGGACGGAGGTTGTTTTGACATCCACTGCATGGCTGTTAGTGGCCTCGGCTGGCTGCTGGCAGAGGCTGCATGCTCTGCATCGGGGGCGCCACTCTAATTCCATCGAGCAAGACCAGCCCCTAGCTAGGCCACGGAGCTAGCTCGAGGTTGTGAATATCACGTGCTGCAACACTGCATACAGTCGTTCGTGTCAACAGTGACCCCCACCCTGTGCTTGCGGTAATGAGGGTTGCGGCCCTTACACGAGCCAGCCAACCGTAGTACGCAGCGCGAGAAGGAGGGGTGATACAACGGTTGCCGAGCCTTTGAATGGAGGCGCCCAGGCGGTGACGTTTACATCTGCAGCATATGAACAGCACGTATCCATCCGAGCAGTCGAACACAACAGTGCGATGCCCCAGAGCATCTTGCTCTGAGGCGTGCAGACGGGACGTGTCAGCACAATGGCCAGGTAGAGGCGTCTCGAATGAGCGCTTGCCGCGAAGACACTTTGCACACCTCCATGCACCCGACCACCATTCCCAACGGTGTCCTGGAGGGGCCTCAGCGCAAGGTGGGCTAGCCGATGGAGCTTCCCACGGGCAGCCTGACAGGTCCAGCCTGGGCCAGTGCAGCGGCGGCCAAGAGTGCAAATCTCAGCCTCTGAAGCGGAGGGGTGAGCAGCAGCCCCTAGCTTCGCCGCCTTACCTGCCTCGTCGTTGCTTGTGCCCCTCCAGCGTTCACAGGCGCCAGTGCCCGCCTCATGCGGGTCCAAGTACGACACAATACCACGAGCCCAGCAATCGGACTGGTATAGCTGAGCTGCACCGCTGGGCTATTGGTACACTGCTCGACCATATAGGCGCAGTCGCTATACAACACTTCTGCTCCCTTCTGCATGCATGCGCCCTCCTGCAATACCGGCAAACTCCGCCACTTGCGACGTCTGAATGAAGGGGGGTGCACCAGTCCGTAAAGGCGGCCGACTCCTGGCATCTGAGGAGCGCGAGTCCGTAGCCTGCTCTGGAGCGCACGGCAGTCTCATGTCTGAAGCAGCTGCCGTCCACAGGGACATTGCTTGCAAACTTGCCGGCGTCTTGGGCCCCTGGCTCGTCCCAAAAGATTTGCGCCTAGAAACCTCCGTCCTCATCAGCGGGACGGGGAAAAACACATCCCCAGGGTGGGGGAAGATAATCCCTGGGTGAAGCATGATCAGTTGTTACGTATTTTTTTGCCGATCGGCGCGGGCTTTCGCACCCTCCCCCCCCTATGGAGTAGATCTTTGCTGCTTATGGTGCCTGGTTCAAGCAGGTGGAGTCTCCCCCATATGACGCACTGTTGCAAACAGTCGCCTTAAGCAGAGATCGGAGTCAGACCTCACCCCTTTCCCCCCTCCTTCCAAATGTCGAAGCGCCGAACAAGGACACGTTCACAAAGAAGGAGGACCTCGGGGTTGGACAAATCCGCGTCAGCGGCTTCTGCAATAACTTCAGGCTTGACTAACTCGTTCCTAAGCGGTGCAGCGACTTGGCATTTCCACAGTCGGGGAAACCTTGTGCCTCCACATTATTCGCACAATGGGCAAACGTCCTCGACCTGTTGGTACCGAGCCCTGGTGGCCCTCGACCGAGTCCAGATGGCCTCGCAAGACAAACTACGAATCGATCCTTCTCCTATGGCAGAAACTCGAGATGAGCGGAGCCGATTCTTGACGATGTCGAAACAGAGTCTCTCACACTGCACCCCATGTTTCGAAGCCGACTCCCTCTCCGAAGCTCTCATGGATGCCTGCCCCACATCTTCTGGAGCAGAGCCGGTGTGATAGCCGTGGGCTGAAATGTCTCACCGACGCCATGCACGCACGTGACAAGGTCTGTCACGCTCCAGCGGACTCTGGCCAAAGAGGGACGCACGGCCGAGAGAGGCCCTCTGACCTGTCTCCACTCTGGCGCATCGCAAGAAACCGCCAGATCCCGGCCTGAACGCAATTGCTCCCTGGTCAAGGAGTACGGGTAAGCGCTTGTGTACAGAGCCCGCACCTCTTTGGCGTGCCTGATGATGGGAGCGACCGCTCCGCACCAAGCAGGGTCGTCGTTACGAATCGCAGTGGAGGTGAGGGACCTGCCATGGACACCTCGGCGCATCTTGTTGCCGGTCTGCTTTTTGATATTGAGAAGCTCAAAGTCAGAAAGCCCATGGATCTCCGCCCCAGGGAGCCCTCCAGTGACCCGTAACCTTTTACAGTATTTCCCCAAGCTGCGCTTCATCCTCACCACCTTACGAGTGGTCTGATTCAGATGCTCAACCCTGGCCCAAAAATTAGAGCCCATCCGAGCAGCCGTCCCTGCATCGATCCCAAGATTCGCAGCACTGTCTGTGACTGGGCCCGCTTAGGGCTCTGAGACACAACTACTAACTACTGAAGACGGCAGCCGCACTGGCCAACGATGGCGCTGAAAAGCTCCTGGTTGCCAGACTTAACCGCTGATCACCTGCGAGAGAGTGCTGAAAGCTGAGACGCCATTGTCGTCGATATACTGATCGAATTGCACCCCCCTGTCAGAATGAGCACTACTGAACGCACTCATCAGATACACCTTAACGAGAGGTGAGGCGAAACTGCACCCTGCGATAACCTCTTTCTCCGCATAGCGAGGTCCCGCCACATATGGGGCAAGACTGACGAATCTCGCGCAGCGGTAGGCTGCCAGAGCCAGTAGGTAGACGGCTCGCAGAAAGCGGTAGAGGTCGCATGGTTATTCGAGGCGCGCCAGGCATATAATACGTTCGTGGAACTTGGCTAGCAATCGTGCGGTTGCTACTTCTTTAGCTACTCTGGACTCCGTCCTACTACATCGCTGGCCGACGCGAAGGACTGCCCGGCATTCGCAAGTTCGTGTGCGGTGGAATTCCCACTGCAAGGCACAACCTGTGCGGCACCGACCCTGCAGCCGATGCAGCGAGCAGAGCAGTCCGATGGGCCTCCAGCCGCCTTGATGTTTCATCAGCAAGGCCAGCTGCGCCACCTGGAGCTGCGCCAGCAGGACGGATAACATTCCCACAGACGCTATGATGAGACACGCAACCCGCAGACAATCATCGCACATTCAGGAACAGTGTCGCATATGTAATCCGTCCGACCCGAACGCAGGCCTAGTGGAATAGTTCCTAGGGGCAGCTCGCACGAAGTCGACAGGGAGCAAGGGCATTAGCTCTACGGCATCCCCGCAGTCTCTATGGAAAGAATCTCTACGGGTTTCCCAGAGCTTCGATCAAATCTGAGCTTGACTTTCAACCAAGGACAGTTGATCTGGCACCACAACTCCCGAACTGCTGAGGGTGATCGATGGTTTCCATCCCGCAGCTGACTGCTTATACATCCCAGATGGCACCACAAAGAAGTCCAGCAGTTCTAACCCGCCAGTGGCGCTGCATGTGCTTTTGTACTTGGGAAGATCTAGTCTCTCCAGAGCGTCTGTGGAACATCATTTTCGATGATATCATCTGGGCTCATGTTGAAGTCCGCTGCGATCAAGCACTCCAGCGACTACTAAGTGGACGAATTTCTAACAGCACAAAGGAAATCATCTTTCATAGTTCGGGGGAGCGTAAGACCCGGGTTTGCCAGGACTCGGGTTCGCCATCGTTTTTTGACGACCGCGACTCGGATTTTGACGAGGAGGAGTTTTGTGGGATGTCTGCAGCGGGAGGCCTCGTCAAAATGCAGGCTCGGCCTCGTCATTTTTTTGACGACCTCGTCGGGGATTTCCGAGTCCCCCGTACCCGGGTCTTACGTCTCCCCGAATAGTGGCGAGCCCCTTCCGAGTGGCGCATGCAAAGGGACGCCACAAAGATAGACTGCGAGCTGCCTGGAATATGCACCAGTCCCTCAATAGTCTTGCTTAGAATAACGTCAAAATCGTTCGGTAACTCGTGGAACCCGAGTTGCGACACCTCTGAAATGCCTTCGCCTTGTCCCTGCGCCGCAGGGGGGAAGAGGCCTTTCCAGTCGTGCTCATGGACAGCAATAACATGTTCCTGGACTTTGCGATCCACTCTTTCCAGGACCCTCAGGGCGTGGCGTTGCAGGACTGGACACAGAACTCTAGATCGCCCTCGCATGGTTCGGGGGGGCTCGAACGGACTCAAGATTGGATCTCTCGCCGGAGCCAGAAGGCTGACCAACATTGGGCACAGAGTCAGACACGGGGAATGAGGACCGTGTAGGGGCTGTGGGTACCTTGTACGGCCTAGCAACCCCTGGGGCCCTTCAAACACTCGCCTTGAGCGGTATTAGCACCCCGACTAAGCCGCCGACTCGGCAGGGGGGTCTACGTGTAAAATCTTGGCGCAGCGGGCTTGGGCGTGAGCGGCAGGGGCAGCGCTCCCGCCAGCGACGCCGATAGCCCCAGCACCATTGCCAGCACTCCCTGTCCCCATCCCCACGGACACCTCGGGGGCGGTAGACGCATGTGCGGCAGGGGATCCGCCCGCCGCCGTTGCCTGGGGGCACAGCGGGCGCTGCTGCTGTGTCGGTGCAGGCGCGCTCGCTGTGGAGCCTTGCAAGTTGTGTTTTCTGCGCCGATCTGAGCCGAAGAGGAGGGCCCCATCAACACCAGCATGCTACGACAGCGCAGGCACAATGGCAGCGCCGTGCCGAAAAAAGATGTTGAATCCTAGCTTTCACTTCACACTGAACCAGGGCGCTCAAACTGGCACAAGTTGGCACAGCACCAGGAACCCTGGTCCTGGGGAGAAGCTCCCCTCGAGCCAGAAAGAGCTTGGGTGAGGACGAAGCAGGAGGAGAACGAGGAGGAGCAGGAGGAGGGGGAGGAGGCGGGAGGAGGGAGAATGGGAATAGACAAGGGGAAGGTGGGGAGAGGGCGAGCGAGGAGAGGAGGCGGGAGCAGGGGGAAGGCGAGCAGGAGGAGGGGGAGCGCTCACTTTGCGCATGTCTCCTCCCCTTCCCCGACCCTGCCCTGGCCAGGCCGTCAGAAATGTTCCCACCCTCGAGCCCTCTCGCACGCGAGGTTGGCATGGGCGACCTGAGCCAGGGCGCCACGACCAACTCGTGGCTGAACACGGCGATCTTCATCCAGGCCGCCCGCGTGCTTGGGATTTTTGTTCGGGAAATCTTGCTCCGAGCGTTCAGCCTGACGGCCGACGATCGCCCACGCTTGCAGGGGCTGGGTCGGCAAGCGATCCAGAGAACCTCTGGTGGGTCGGACTCTGAGTTTGGAGGGGAGTCTGACTTCGAGGGCTTCGAGCAAGCCCCCTTACTTGCCTTCAACGCCAACCCAAGCCAAGCCAAGCCTCCCTTCTCTGCCGCCCCCCCCCGCCCCATCCCCTAGGGGAACGAAGACTGACATAAACATAACAACTCGGAGGTCCGCGCGGGTTTCTCGGATCGGCGCTGGACCCCCTGGCGGTGCTTCCGGCGCGCCCCTGGCGCGCTCCGCGCGCCAGGGAGGGGGGTCCAGCGCAGATACGAGAAATCCGTGCGGACCTCAGAGTTTTTTTGTTTATGTCGGTCTTCGTTCCCCTAACTCCATCCCTCCAGTAGCCCTGCTGCTGCCGGCACGTCGCGCGCGGCGCCTCCTGCACTGCCAGGAGGTCCCCCGTGCCTCTGCCAGCTCCGTCTCTCCCTCCCGTCCCTCTGGCAGCCCCTGCTGCCGAGGGCACATCGCGCGCGATGCCTCCTCTCGGGAGTGGACGTCGATTAGTGAATTGTCCGTTTTCCGTTCTCAAGAGGGCGCCGCGGCCATCATTTTCCAGGCTTGCGCCCGCCAGGTTAGGGCCCGAGGTCGTCTTCACTAAACCACGTTTTACTAAAGGGGGTTCTGTCCATCCCCGATCCTCCGGCGACTACATGGGTGTGGTTTCTCCGTGGTGTGGTTTGCGATCGGCGCCGTTGGGGTTTTGGGGGGCAGAGTGTTGCGCGAAGGTTTGACGAGCCCTCGTTTGGGGGGCGGCAGAGATCTCTGTCGATGCATTCGCTCGACCCCTCCCCCCGAGGGGCGCGTTGCAAACCACACCCTTCGCAAACCGGACCCCTCGGAGTCGCCGACTCCTGCGCTGCTCGGCGGCGTCCTGAGCCGCGCCCACGGCGCCAACCGCGCAGCGCTGGTTGGTGAGGCTCGCAGGGGGCGAGGAGGGGTCAAGCAGTGGCGACACATCCTGACTCGCCCAGAGGCCACCACATGATGCTTTAAGAAACTCTCGTGGTATGCACGGACGTGCGAATGGAATCTTTCTGGCCGGGACAGCGTTATCTACACAAACCGGCGATGCTCCCAGCAAGAAAGGCATTCCCCCCTTGAGAGCACTCACTTGCTCTCAGATCACGTCGTGGTGGGCCTCTGGGAGTGCCGAGCGCCGGGAGGCGGCCGGTCCCTGCTCGAGGGGGGGTTCTACACGAAGGAGATGGGTACGGAAAGAATGGGTACCATGCCCAACAGCAGTTCCTGTTCAGTTCGAACAGGACTCGCCGTCCACGCCGCCGCGGCCGGTGTCCGTTCGAGACAGAAGGCCGCCTGCCCAACAGCGGCCGCTGTCGGTTTGGGACAACACTTGCTGCTGGGCATTGTACCCATTCTTTCCGTGCCCATCCCGGGTGTCTAAAGGGGTGGGGGCGGCAGCACACCTGACCGTGCTCGTGCCGCGCGTGTGCGCCGCCTCCCCCACCCCCGGGGGCGGCGCGAGGCAGGGCGCTCTCTGGCCAGGCCTCCTGGGCAACTCAGGAGGGGACAAACAAAACAGACACAATGCATCGTCGATCTCCCAGAAAAAATGGGAAGATAGGGGAAGTGGGGGGGGGGGAAGACAGAAGCCCAGAAGACATATGGGAAGATCTGGGGAATCTGTTTGTTTGTGTGTCTTTGTTTGTGCGTCCATGGGCCCCTGCAGTAACGGGAGCCGCCGCCGCCCCGCCCCCTGCCTCTGGGGAGCGCCCGTGCGGCCGGGCGACGGGCCGAAGCCTGGCCAGGCCACGGGGCTTTGGTGCTCGCCGAGCCGCGGCGGAGCTCTCCCTGGGGGGGACCCCCTGGGAGAGGAGTGCAAGAGCCTCGGCATCGCTCGGGCGTGTGCACTTGTTCCTTCGGCGAGGGCCATCGAGGAGCATCCTCGATCCTTTAGCGGAAAAAGCCACGCACGAAACCGAAAAAAGCACAGGGAATGGACGTCCGAGCGATGGCGAGGGGCGCGGTGAAGCAGGGAAAACGCGAGAACCCCTAGCCCGCTCAAGACGATGCAGGCGTGGCCTCGCTTCGGCCCCCGCCTTCGCATGCGGGATGCAGGGCTGGCGCCGATCATGGCAGTCGTTGCAGTGTAAGCTTCTCGAAGACCCTTCGTTTCGTGGGGCTAGTCTTGGAGCCTCCTGTGGCATTTTTTGCGTTTTGGGGCCTCTATTGAGTCTTGGGGCCAGCTGGAAGTTTCCTGGGGTCCATGGAACACGACATCCGTAAGAGGGGTGCCGAATTGTTGGTACTGGGTCATCTTCAGGGGCCAGGCGACGGCCAATGTGTGTCCATGGGGCACGGAGTGCGTGAAAGATGTGTGTCCAGTTGAAGATCCTTTGAGCTGTCTGGAGGGCTAGTTGTGCGTCTCTTGAGATGCTCGCGGGACATGCTGAATCGAGGCTCCGCGCATCTGTCTTGAGGGGGCAGCTGGCGGCATCGGGAGGTCCCATGCCGAGCAGAGGCACCCATGATAATCTTGCTCCTCCTCCTCCTCCTTCTCCTCCTCCTCCTCCTCCTCCTCCTCCTCCCTCCTCCCTCCTCTCCTCCTCCTCCTCCCTCCTCCTCCTCCTCCTCTCCTCCTCCTCCTCCTCCTCCCTCCTCCTCCTCCTCCCTCCTCCTCCTCTCCTCCTCCTCCTCCTCCCTCCTCCCTCCCAATGCTCCTCCTCCTCCCTCCTCCCTCCTCCCTCCTCCCTCCCAATGCTTCGTGCGGGCCTGCGGAGCGTGAGAGGCCAATCCCGGCGCGGGGTGCGCACGCACAGCGACGACCCTCCCGGCGCGCAGTGCGCACGCGGGCTCGACAGAGCTCCGCGCGGCCAGGGCCGCCCTGCTCTCCGCCCGGCCCCCACAGCGGCCCCGCTGAACGTCGGGGGCGTAAAAGAGGGGGGGGATGACTAGGAGGGTGGATACCATGGCGGGGGCCATGATATCTCCCCAGATTTCATGGCGCCTCTTCTTATTTCATTACGTCCCTGGCCCCCCCGCTGGGCCGCGCACATGCCGCCGGCCATGGTTTGCACCCCCCCTCTTGGACACCCCCCTCTTGGCCGCTCCCGAGAACGGGCGGGGAACCCAGGGGGAAGCGAGCACGAGAGGCTACGAATCGGTTCGCGCTCGGGGGTATGACCTCGGTATGCTCGTGGCCGAACACTCTTGGCCCTGCTTGGTGCTGCGTCTTGCTGGCTGTGGTTGTTGGCCGCGGTGTGCTGCCGCTTGCTGCCAGTTGGGCCTTCTTACAGCCTCTGAGGTGGCCTCCCTTGGGGCCTCTCGTGCGGTTCTTCAGATCCTGAGGTCTGTGTTGGGCAGTCTCGGAACCTTAGAACCTGTGATGGGCCTTCGAATGCCTTCTTGAAGTTCTTTGGGGGCCCTTCTGATCGTCTCGGAGGCCTCTCGGGGGACCCTCTGGAGTCCTTCGGGGCCCCTCTGTGGCCGTTTTGGCATTATCCTCATGGATGATCTTTTGGGTCGCCTTCTGCCTCTTCCCAGGCCAGCCAGCCAATCCACGTCCCATAGCTTGACCTTCCTCCCTCAATGGCCGGGTGGTGGCACCGGGCAGGGCCGACTGCCGGACAGGACCTCCCCGCCAACTTCCGGCGTCCGACAGTACCTGCTGTGCTGGTCCCCCGCAGCGCACATAGCCTCCTTCTAGGGGGCCACACGCGAACCCTACCCCTACCCCCCACGATTTTCGAGAGGGAGGGTGGGGTTCACTTCGCTCGGGAGCTCCCGAACGAAGTGAACCCCACCCTCCCCCTCAGAAATTGTGGGGGGTAGGGGTAGGGTTCGCGTGCGGCCCCCTATCCTTCTTCACTGGCCGACGGGCGGTCTGGTGGTGCACTGCGAGAGATCTTCCCACCCCGCCGTTGTTCCTCTTCAGACCCCTTCGCTCCTTGTCCCCAGTCTGCGCAGCATGCCCCTGCGACCTCGCCTCCCCTCCTCTGCACAGCCAGCGCCAACCCCGACGGCCGTGGAACTTCAGCTGTCGGGCTGTCCCTTCTCCCTCGTCTTCCTCCGTCACGGCGTTGTCGTTGTCGTCTTGCTTCTCCTCCTCCGCATTCCGGTTGCCAACCCGGAAGGCCATGGACATCCTGCTCTCGGATTCGCAGGGGAGGATCCTGAACCACGACTTCACCGCTAAGGTGGATCCCGACGCCGTGTTCTTCCCAGATAGGCCGCCCCTCCTCGGGGGACGCTCCCTTGGACACCGATCCTGGCCGGGCGAGTCCCGTGTTCAGGCTCGGCGCGTCGCTGCAATTTCTCTGCCTGGCCAGGATTCAGGAGGGAAAGGAACACACACACACAGTTTATCGGCGATTCCCCAGAAAATACTGGAAAATATGGGAAGTGGGGGGGAAGACAAAAGCCCAGAAACTATAGGGAAATATGGGGAGTATTCTGATTCCCAACCCTCCTTGGTTGGGTATTCGCTTTGAATAGAGCAGTGTGGTCTCCACTCCCTTCTTCCCGTCCCGCCTCCCTCTTGCCTCCTCCTGTCTTGCCTGCGGGGGGGCTGCGATCTGTGAAACTGTCGCCACTTTCGAGGCCTGCTGGGGGGCCCAGCACAGTGACGCCACGGGCAGACTCAAATTAGACCTCGCCATCCCTGGGGGGCTGCGATCTGTGAAACTGTCGCCACTTTCGAGGCCTGCTGGGGGGCCCAGCACAGTGACGCCACGGGCAGACTCAAATTAGACCTCGCCATCCCTGGGGGGCTGCGATCTGTGAAACTGTCGCCACTTTCGAGGCCTGCTGGGGGGCCCAGCACAGTGACGCCACGGGCAGACTCAAATTAGACCTCGCCATCCCTGGGGGGCTGCGATCTGTGAAACTGTCGCCACTTTCGAGGCCTGCTGGGGGGCCCAGCACAGTGACGCCACGGCAGATTCAAATTAGACCTCGCCATCCTGGGGGGCTGCGATCTGTGAAACTGTCGCCACTTTCGAGGCCTGCTGGGGGGCCCAGCACAGTGACGCCACGGGCAGACTCAAATTAGACCTCGCCATCCCTGGGGGGCTGCGATCTGTGAAACTGTCGCCACTTTCGAGGCCTGCTGGGGGGCCCAGCACAGTGACGCCACGGGCAGACTCAAATTAGACCTCGCCATCCCTGGGGGGCTGCGATCTGTGAAACTGTCGCCACTTTCGAGGCCTGCTGGGGGGCCCAGCACAGTGACGCCACGCGCAGACTCAAATTAGACCTCGCCATCCCTGGGGGGCTGCGATCTGTGAAACTGTCGCCACTTTCGAGGCCTGCTGGGGGGCCCAGCACAGTGACGCCACGGGCAGACTCAAATTAGACCTCGCCATCCCTGGGGGGGCTGCGATCTGTGAAACTGTCGCCACTTTCGAGGCCTGCTGGGGGGCCCAGCACAGTGACGCCACGCGCGGACCAAAATTAGACCTCGCCATCCCTGGGGGGCTGCGATCTGTGAAACTGTCGCCACTTTCGAGGCCTGCTGGGGGCCCAGCACAGTGACGCCACGCGCGGACTCAAATTAGACCTCGCCATCCCTGGGGGGCTGCGATCTGTGAAACTGTCGCCACTTTCGAGGCCTGCTGGGGGGCCCAGCACAGTGACGCCACGCGCGGACCCAAATTAGACCTCGCCATCCCTGGGGGGCTGCGATCTGAGATCCCCGCTTTCGAAGTGGCTAGGGTTGCTCAGGGATTGTAACTAATCAGCTTTATCTAGTCCTTGTCCTGTAGCCAGTGTCCTGCGAATCTCCCGAATTCCGTCTGCAGACATATGTAGCCCTCGCTCCGTCATCGCCCTCCTTATAAAGTGTCCTAAACTATTTGCGCCCTGCGTTTGCGCAGGGGTTGGGTACGTCGCCAGGGTAATTTGTGTGTATTTATTTGTGTGTCCTGGGGCCCCTTCATTCGGGCTCGGCGCATCGCTCCAATTTCTCTGCCCGGCCAGGACGGCGCACCCACCAGTCTTGGGCCCACAGGGTGGGCCTTGCCAGGGTCGATCGTGGTTGTCGGACCGTTGGCGGCGCCCTGTCTCTCCGTCGTGTCCTGCGGCCTCACACTCCGGCGGCGAGAAGCAGCGTGCTGAGCGTGCCGCCTCTGCTTCTCCTCCCGCCCACTCCTGCAGCCCCGTCGCCAGCACCCCCTAGCCCCCGTTGACCCCTGCTCCCTTCGCCTCCTCCCTCATCCATTCCCTCTCCCTCCTCTCTTCTTTCTCCTCCCTCCTGATCCCCTTTCCCCAATCATCGCCCCTTCCCGCCTCACGCCTCCTTTTCTCCTAGCTCCCTCCCCATCCGTGACTCCTCGTCCCCATTTCTCCGAGACCTCCCTCTCTCCTCCCCTCCCCCCTCCCCCCTCGCCCCTCTAGCTCCCCGCGCCGCCGCCCTCCTCTGTGTCCTCATCGTATCTTTCTTCTTCGTCTTCGTCCACGTCCTAGACGTCTTGATGCTCCTGATGTCCAAATGTCGTCACTTCCATCCATGCCCCATTTCCATGCACCTCCCCCCCCCACGGGCCTGCACTTGCGAACTCTGCCGACCCCGCTACACGGTCAAGCCGTGGGATAGGGTCCCCCTCGGTGTCGAAGTGGGGTTCCGTGTCCCTTGGGTTCTTCCGCGGGCCTTCCCTCGGCGCTCCTCGTGCATCGTGGCGCAATCAAAAAAGCCCCTCCCCACGACGGGGCTTCGTCGCTTCTCCACAGGGCTCCTCCTGGTAAGGCTTGGGCCGCAGGAGCCCCGAGCGCCCCCCAGAGCCGCCCGGAACCTGGAGCCCTTCCCCCCCGGCTTGGCATCGCTCGGACGTGTGCATTTCTTCCTTCGGCGAGGACCATCGAGGAGCATCCTTGATCATTTGGCGAAGAAGCCACGCACGACACCGAAAGAAGCACAGGGAGTGGACGTCCGAGCGATGGCGAGCCGGGGTCCTTCCTCCTCTCGCAGATCCTTGCCTCCTATATATGGCAGGCCCGTGGTGGCCAGGCTTGGCACCCTCGTGGAGGTGGTGGAAGTGTGCTTGGTGCTGTTCCTCCTCCTCCTCCTCCTCCTCCTCCTCCTCCTCCTCCTCCTCCTCCTCCTCCTCCCCCTCCTCCTCCTCCTCCTCCTCCTGCTCCTCCTCCTGCTCCCTCTCCTCCTCCTCCTCCTCCTCCTGGCTGTGTACCCCCTCTTCCCCCCCCCCCCCGACTCCGGCACCCATCTCTCCGACGCCGGCTCCCAAGTTTCGGACTCCGGCGCCCTTCTCTCCGACTCCGGCTCCCAACTTTCCGACTCCAGCGTCCATCTCTCCGACTCCAGCTTCGACTCGTCTTCTGAGGGGCCCCGGCCCCCCCGCGCTGCCCTCATAGGGCCGGTCCCGCTGGACCGACATCGCTCGCTCGCTCGCCTCCCCACTCCCTCCTGTGGGACGAGTGAAGTGCGTGTACAGAGCAGCGACCAACCAACGCTGACTAGTGCGCAATGCACTGCCTGATCCCTTCTACCCCCGCTGCTTGCTCTCCATGCGGTTGTACCCGCGAGATTTGCCGCTTTGCCCCCCCCCCCCCCCCGGGGAGGCTCATATCGCACGTCCAGCCCCACGTCGGCAGGCCGGTGATGTTCTTGAACTGCTGGCGGGAAGGAAAAGCACTCCTCTACGGCTCGCTGGGGGGAGGGGGGGGGATGGGGGAAAGGATGAGGATGATGATGAGGCTGATGCTGATGCTGATGCTGATGGCGATAGCGATGGCGATGTCGATGACGACGATGATGCTGAGGATGAGGATCATGATGATGAAGTGATGATGAGGATGATAACGATGATGAGGAGGATGAGGATGCCGATAATTATTCGTGATGACGATGCTGATGACGATGTTGATGCTGCTGCCGATGTTGCGGTTGCTGTTGTTGTCGATGATGATATTGATACTGATGATGATGATGATGATGTTGATGATGATGAGGATGAGGATGACGATGCCGACTATGATGTTGATGCTGATGATGTTGATGTTGATGCTGATGATGCTGATGATGCTGCTGCTGATGATGATGCTGGTGATGATGCTGATGAGGATGCTGATGATGATGATGATGATGATGATGATGATGATGATGATGATGATGATGATGATGATTATGATGATGATGATGAATGATGATGCTGCGGATGATGTTGTTGATGATGCTATGCTGTTGTTGATGCTATGATGTTGTTGATGATGCTGATGCTGATGCTGATGATGCTGACTTTGATGTTGCTGCTGGTGCTGATGACGATGGCGATGGCGACTACGATGAGGATGAAGAGGAGGAGGAGGCGGATTAGGAGTATGATCATGATGACACTGATGATGATGCTGCTGATGATGATTATGATGCCGCTGATGATGCTCCTGATGATGATGATGATGATGATGATGATGATGATGATGATGATGATGATGATGATGATGATGAGGGTGATGATGATGAGGGTGATGATGATGCTGATGATGGTGATGGTGCTGGTGCTGGTGCTGGTGCTGATGCTTCTGATGCTTCTGATGCTGATGATGAGGATGTCGATTCTAATTCTGAGCATGATGAGGATTAGGATGAGGATGAGGGGGATGATGATGGCTGTGGTGGTGATGATCCCGTTGCGCTGCGTTCCTCCGCCCCGCCGACGCGCGTGACGAGGACCCCGCCGTGCTCTGCGCCTCCGGAAAGGAAACGAGCTGCGCACACTGTAGGGAGAGGAAACGGCGGATGAGCAGGAGGGACCGGAGGACGGTGAGGAAGGAGGGAGGGGACGAGGACACAGCAGCAGCAGCAGCAGCAGCTGGAGTGGAAGAGGGGGGGGGTAGCAGGAGGACCAGTTCGAGGTGGCGGAGGGGAAAGGAGGGTGGTAACAGCGATGAGAAAGGAATTCGGTTCCATGTACGTGGCCTACGCTGGGGCGAGAGCACCGTTCTGAACGACGGGAGCACAGCGCGCAGAAAACGAGGCCTACGATACTCTGGGGGGTTACCATTTTGAAATACTGAACACACTAGCATGGCGAAGCCAGCCATACGAAACACCAATCTGATTGAAACCTTATGTGCGGGTGTGTGTCAAAGACCGTACGCGAAGATGGCCGACAATATCATCCGGGCAGAATCAGGGGAGAGAAGAGAGTCGTATTTGCAATTTGCAAGTGCAGAGAGGAGTTGGAAGAGGATACGGGAAGGGGGGGAGGCGTCAGGAGGAGGAAGAGTAGGAGGATGACTAGCGTAAACCTACATCAGCGATGTTGAAATAAACCCTCCCCCAAGTTCCTTCTTCGTGTGCCCCTACAGAGATTCATGTCCATTGAAGGGAGTGCCCAGTTGGGCGGCAAACTTTTGAGGATCCTGAAGCGCGCCAAAACAAAATCCTCGGCACGCCAACACCACGAATGGTATTGACTGTTGCTTCTGGACGATCCTGAACCGTGCCAGAAAACCATTCCTGGGACTTCAACATGGCGGATCAGCGTGATTGTTGCGCCCTGGCAGTCTGAGTCGTTCCAAAACACAGTGTGTGGTGGGTTAACCAGGGGACTCCGTGAAACTCCTGCAAAGTTTTCACACGAATGTGCGTGGCGCTAAGGCGAGAGCCACACTTTGAAAAGGAACCGCCCTCAGTTCGTAACACTCTTGCAATTTTCCAGAAGGAATATGCGCGACGCTGAAACGAGAGCCACACTTTGCAAACGACTCGCCCTCAATCCGTGAAGCTCTTGCATGTTTTTCAAAACTAGTGTGCGCGGCGCTAGGGCGAGAGCCACATTTTGAAAACAACCCGCGCTCAATCTGTGAAAAGCCTGCCATGTTTTGAAACGAGTGTGCGCGGCGCTGAGGCGAGAGCCACGTTTTGAACACGACCCGCCATGAATATGTGAAGCCCTTGCAAGCGTTTAAAACAAGTGTGCGCGGCGCTAACGCGAGAACCACATTTTGAAATCGATCCGCTCTCCATCCGTGAAGCTGTTGTCAACTGTTAAGCTTCAGGGTGACGAGCGGTGAGGAAGCCTTAAGCAAAACGCCCGGCCCGCCCTTTCGACCGGCTTCGGGGGTGCGACAAGGATAAGTTATAAGGAGAAGGAAGGGAGGAGGAGGAGGAGGAGGAAGGAGGAGGAGGAGGAGGGGGTGGAGGAGAAGAGAGGAGGGGGTAAAGGAGGGGAGAGGAGGGGGTGGAGGCGTAGGGAGGAGGAGGAGAAGGAGGAGAAGGAGGAGGAGGAGGCAGCATGGGAAAACGTGTTCTGCAGTGTGTGTGGGGGGCCTCCGTGGAGGAACTTCCGCAGCAATTTCAATGAATGGACAAGGAGTATCACGGCTTTCACGAACGCAGTGTGCGAGCGGTTGGGAATGCCGCTCATTTCCGCTTCAGCGGCAGTGGCGGAGCACGCGCAGGAGCCAGGAAACGGAGAGCCTCCTCGCAAGAGATCTCGGCAACGCGACATCCTCGAGCGCCCAGCCCACCACAACGCCTGCGGCGACTGCGAGGAGCTGGACTGGAGCGGACTGCGAGGGTCAGGGGCGACGCTGCTTGTTCGCCGCTGGCTGCCAGCTTGTGCAGAGAATTTCAATGGGTACTGTGCCGTTGGCGCGCGACCCGTCGGCCGAACCGATCTTCAGTTGCACTTGTTGTCCATATTGGAACGCGATTGGGCGCCCCCTCATCAGCACCGAGATTTGGGGGTGGCACATGTGGCTTGTCAACTACACGATGGACTTTGAATTGTCATGGTCCAATCATTTTGATTTCGCCGTCGACGATTTATCTCTGGAGCGATGCATATTGCGGTGCGTTCAGACGATGGCACGAGAGCGGGGGCGTGCTCAGTCACTGGGTGGGTGGTAGAACTGGGCGCACACGACGGATCTACATGGATGTTCCGACTTCTGGCAATGGCCGGGTCTTGTAGGTCGTCTCCAATTCCATGTTTAGACGCAGAGGCGTTGGCACTCGATCGGAGCACAGTATTTGTGAGGCGACTGTTAGCAGCAAGAGCAGACCCATCACCAGCAGAAGGGGATAGTTGTAGTCATTTGGCCTCCGAGCGGCCCCAGGTTTTGCCAACTCCAAGCTCCGTTTTCGTAGGCCCCTACGACGGTTCATTCCCACTGAGGGGCCTCGTTGGAAGACACCCGTTTGAAGACCCTGAAGCATGCCAAAACATTGTTCTCGGGACTCCAACGCCACGGATCAACCTGACGGTTGCGTTTTGACGATCCTAAGCCACGCCAAAACGCCATTCCCGGGACTTCAGCACCACGAAGCAACGTATTTGTTGCACTCTTATAATCCCGAATCCGTCCAAAACACTATTTTTGGCACGCTGATCATAGGACCCCGTGGAAAACGTGCACAGTTTAAACACAAATGCGCGTGGCGCTAAGGCGGGCGGGGTCCACATTTTGGAAAGGGACCGCCCTCAATCCGTGAAGCTCTTGCAATTGTTCCCAACCATTTTGTGGTGTTGGGTCTTCGTTTTGAACAAACCGTCCCCGCGTTTTTCTCCTTTCTCCTCCCCCTCCTCCTCCCCCGCCTCCCCCTCCTCCCTCCTCCCTCCGTTTCACCCACCCAATACAGCGTTTCGTGGCCCCGTAGGGAGCCCCACCGAAGGTCCCAGTGCTACCGTCCGCATGCGACCCGCACTCCCAGTACAGCGTTTCGTGGCCCCCTCATATCCCTCCTCCCTGCGCTTCGCCCACCGAGTACAGAGCTTCGTGACCACATAGGGAACCCCACCGGATGTCCCGGTGCTACCGTCCGCATGCGTCCCGCACACTCAGTACAGTGTTTCGTGGCCCCCTCCTCCCTCCTCCCTGCGTTTCACCCACCCAGTACAGCGTTTCGTGGCCCCACAGGGAGCCCCACCGAAGGTCCCAGTGCTACCGTCCGCATGCGTCCCGCACGCTCGGCACAGCGTCTCGTGGCGGGAGCCCCGCCGAATGTCCCAGTGCTACCGTCCGCATGCCTCCAAACCTCCAAGAGAGCTCATAATTTCTCCGAATCGTCGCTCCAAGACGCCGAAGGTGCTCCAAGACGGCCTCCAGGAGCCCCCACGACGGCCCGAGAGTCCCCCAAGAGGACTGCCAAAAGCGCCTCCAGAAGCCAAGATGTCCTCAAAAGAGCTCCCACGAGGCACCCAGGAGGCGAAATAAGCAGGTTATCCGATGGTTCTTGAAGGTTTTTCGTGCTCTCGCTGTTTCGTGCTTCCGACAGTCCAAGACTGCCCACGAGGCCCCAGAAATCACCTCAAGACGGCCCAAGAGGCACCCAAAGAGGGCGCCACGACAGCGCAAGAGAGTCCCAAGACGGCCCAAGAGGCGCATAAGATCGCCCAAGAGGGCCCCAAGACGGCCCCAAGAGGGGCCCAAGAGGGGGAACACGAATCGACAATTCGAGCCCTCCGCCCCAAGAGGCCTCAAGGATGCCCCAAGAGACCCCCAACAGAGCCCAAGAGGCCTCCTAGAGGCCACACGAGGCCTCAAGAGGGCCCCCAAAAACGCCCCACGAGCACCCCAAACAGCCCCCAAGAGGCTTCCAAAACTGCCTTCAAGGGGCCGCCGGGAAGTCTCCCACGAGTCCCAAACGAACTTCCAAGAGGCCTCTAACCCACAACCCAGCCATGGTGTCGGGATGGGCCGAAGGCCATTATCGGGAACGTGAACCGAGAACCCGAGATCTTCGCCCCAGGAGACACCCAGGAGGGGTCCAGAGGTCCCCAAGAAGCTTGGCGACAGATCACCGGTCGACCGGTCGATGAAAGCGGAGAAGGAGGCACGAGGTAGATGCAGGAGGAAGCAGAGAATGTTGACTTCATTATTCATGACCGCCTTGCTGTCTCAAGGCGGTCAGCCCTCGACCAGCTGGAACCCAAGCGCGCGCGAAGCGCGCGCGGTGGTTCCAGTATCCACCCGGGCCCGAGGCCCGGGCGCCCGGGGCCGCGACCTGGAGGGGGCACGGCGGGACCAGGGCCTCCGAGACCGCTCCCAGAGTACAGTCGGGGCGCTGAAGAAGGAACCCTTTTCGTTGGGGAGGGGCTCGGTGTCCTGTAGAGCCGCTCGGGAGTGCCTAGCGGGCCCCCGTAAGAGGCTTTGTGGAAATTCCAAAATGGCGACGCGGCGCCGAAAATCAAAGTCGGATGTGCCCCTCGCATGGATCGCGGCTTTCAGCCTCAACGAACGTCTTAACATACAGAACATACGTCTCCTAAACAATAAACTTTTTCAAACGAGACTGCGTAACACAAGCCGAGTCCATCTTGAGCCATTGTGGAGCCAAAGTCAATCGTTGTGGAGCTGTCTTGGCTAACCTCGAGGATCCCACCGTCTGCGCACAAAACCTCTGGACCACCTCGTCTAAGTCATATCGGGCAGTCTTGTCTCATGTTTAGCGGCCCCTCACTGGCTCGCGCGCGTAGTGGTCTCATTTGCGGCTGGCGCAAGTACGTAAACGATCGTGATGTGATGTGCAAGCCGCGGTGTGTGCACAAACAGACTGTGACAACACACAGCATCGATGCGTCTCTCCAAATGATGGCGTGCAGACATTGTTAGGCGGGGCCGCCGTCACATCAACCATCTAAGTTAGATGACCTTGCGCACCAATGTTCACAATGGCCGCGCGGTGCGATACACACGACTAGCCTACATTATACCAACCCACATGAATGAGAATACCAATTGAAACTAAATCACCTGGTCAACCGTCTATTTCATAATCAGGATCCCAGGTTCCGTTACCATTTCTGTTTTGGCTCAAAGGCTCGAGCTTGTCAGGCTCCATGTCCAGCTGCAGCGATTGTGAGATTCTTGAGGCCGCTCAGAGTGATGGATCTGGATCGTCTGTTTCGTTGCTGGAGGGGCCCGCCCCCGCCAAACGACCTCGGAGGCGGCGCCGCGTCGGAGTTCCAGAAGATGGGAAACGTTTTTGTTGCGCAGTCATTGCTGATCCCGACAGGCGGCTACCAGCTGCGACGAACGAGGCAATATTAAAGATCCTCCAGGAGAGCGGCGTAGCCTTGCTTCGATTGGATAGCCCTGCGTTGGTGGGCGCTTTTGAGACGCATTGGACGCTTCGGCCGTGGGATGCTATGTATCAAGGGACTGGTGGGCTGATGCAGTCCACGCAGCGACGGTTTGGGTCGCCTGCCGTGCATCTCCAGTACGCTCGCCTCAAGCATGTTCGGTGTGACCCCATGCCGATTGATTGCTCTCGATCTTCGCTTGACATTTTACGAGCATACCAGCGGGCCTCTAGAGATGACCAACAACTGCAGCAATGGTGCAGGGAAGCCAACAATGTGATTTCAGACGTGTACTTCGCGCCTGCTGCGACTGCGTTTCTCCTCACCGCGGGCCCTGTGGATGTCGCGTATTGGACGAGACTTTCGGCTCGGAACCCCCCTGCTGTATTTCCATTCTTGTCGAAACCCTCGAGCCGCATTCTTCGGAGATATGTTAGGCAGAATCCGCCTGGCCGAGAGGGTGACGTGCTCTTGGACCGCGCGATGATCCCTGAACGGATGTCTCAGAATCAACTTCACATCGTGGACCCAATGAAGATCATTAGGTTTGTTGATGCGTCGTCGATGCTCAAGGATTTGAAAGACAATGAGAGGTGCGCAAAAGCATACATCGCTGCATTGTGGCCCGAGTCGGGCCAAGCTGTCATCGATGCCCTCGCTGAGGAGGGTTACCGAATTCCAGAACGGAGCCAACTGGCTAGAGCGAGGCCACGGTTTGATATAGCGTGCATGCTGATCAGTCGCCGTATTTTTCGCAGGGTTGGGCCCAATGCTTGCAGGCGGCGGTCGATTCATTTGTACATGGATTCGTCGCCCACGACTGGGATTGAGATATTCGCCATATTGTTCGATTATGTTATGGATGGGCAAGTTAGAGAATATATTTGCCCAGGATCCACACTTGGGCACGGTCACATGGACTGCATCGACAAAGTCATGGCGATGTTGTGGTCACTGTGGGTCATCACTGGCCCAGGGCTCCAGCATCTTGAATTGCTTCTCGAAGACGTTCGCAGCGTGACCTCCGACTTCGGGACTGAGCGGGGCATTGCTGACTGCAAGAATGTGTTGGAGGATTTCGCACACACTCTGAAGCTGAACGTGTCCCGCGAGTTCAGCGGCTTCGACTTCCTTTTCCCTGGAGCGGCGCCCCGGGGGAACTTCGCAATCCAGAAACGCATCAACGATAGCGCAGAGAACGCGGCTAGGAGGAGGGATGCAAGGAGGGGGGAAGGTGGAGGAGGAGAAACATTAGAGGACGTCGGTCTTGGGCCGTCTTGGGACGCGTTTAGGCTGTCTTGGGACCTACTTAAAACGTCGGGGTCAGAGCGGAGCGATCTTGAAGACAGCTTGGGCTAGCATACACCTCTTCGTGTTCGCGCGCACTTTGTTGAGTGGTCTATTAGATCTTTGGTACGTTGGAGCTGGCCTTTCAGGGGCCCCTTGAGAAACTCCTCGGGGGCCTCCAGTCCAGTCCAGTGGACGTCTTCTGGGCCCGCGGTTGCCTCGGGGGGATGGTGTGCATCTGTCCTGCCCTCCCAACCCTCTCTTTCTCGCTATTGCTGTTCGCATTCCGCGCGCATCTTCCTGACTTGCCTAGCCCCTGAAATCCGCCCTCCCGCTCCTTCTCTAGCGCCTCCTCCTTGACCTCCTCCGCCCAATTTCGGGCCAGCCCCTAGAGGTATTCATTTACGACTGGGACCATCTCATCGACGGGGCCCTCAAGGCCACCATGGCTGAATCAGACGGCTGGCCGAACAAGATTGATCATCTGAGGTCCTTGTGCAATTTCTTCAGGATTGATGATTACCGCCTGACGATGAAAGCAGATTTGAAAAAAAACGGAACCGCAACGATCTCGTGTACAAGCTTGAACATTTTTCTGCATCTTTGGCGAAGTGGCGGTGCAGTACTCTCGTTGATGTCGTTAAGGAGGTCGTTCGCATTCGTGAGTATTGTGAGCAAGAGTTCGATCCGCGGATCTTTGGAGCAGTTCAGGACGGAGCTTTGTTGAAAGAGGTTTCTTTGGTTTGTCGGGATAGACATTTTTGGCGGTGGGCAAGTGCTGTTCTTGTGTTTCTTCGTGGGGTTGAAGGGCAGAGGTCCTGGACTCACGGGTGCGGATGCCACCGGGAGCTTCTGAAAGCAAAGAAAAAATACCAGTGCCCTTTCAAGGGCAGACGCATGCACGAAGTCAGATACCAAATAACAGCTGACATCGATAGCCTGGCTCGGTATGGGAATGAACTCCAGTTGGATGACGTCGAAGGTGACGCGAAAGTGCATGCGGATATTCAGTTCTATTGCAGTCGCTTCTCTGTTGAATTCAAGATTAAGACGCAGTTTTATTTCGAAGTGCCTTATCTGTATTCAGAGGTGTCCGTGCCAGAGGTGGCCCAGCAAATCGTCGAGCAAATGGAACAGCGGCCCCGTGGGGATCACCACCGAGTGAGTTTGTCGTTGTGGGACCGGTGGGAGCACGAAGTCAGAGCGATAGCAAGTGGCAACGTGTCTGATATACCATGTGGGCTCAAATATGAGGAACACACTTTCAGGATGATGCCGATGACCTCGCAACGAGCCGAGGGGGAGCATCGCGTCTCGACCCTTTCCAAGAAGCGAGCTGCCAGATCTAAAGCAGCCTGGGTGCTGAGCACGAACCGCTTGCGCCAAAACCTGGAGCTCATGAACCAGTTGTGCACGTCAGATGAGGGCAAGAACATGATGGCGTTCGAATACAGACATTTTTCACGCATCCTTCAAACCCAGCCACGACACGAATGGAGGCATCGCAAGCTAAAATCTTCTGACATTGTCAAGCAGGTGTATAGATTGGATACTTTCACACGGCAGGACTGGAGCTTCATAGTACCACATCAGCCAGGCATGCATGCGTAATTATAACTCCCGCACCCACTCCGCTTGCACGTCGTCCAGGGGGTCCAGGGGTGCCTTGCGAAGTCCACAATTGCGAATTGGGGGAGGGGTGGAGCATCACCTTTTTCAGGACTTAAAAATTGGGGTAGCATGTTTGGGGGCTGGGGATCGGGACTCTGAGTTGAGCCATCTGGGCAGTAGGTTGGTCATCTTTCCTGCGCCCCCCCCAGGGGCATCACCATATCGCGTGCCGTTGAGTTTGGCTGCGAGAATGCAGGTTGAATATTTGAAGTGCACGTTCGAGGCTGGCCATGTCTATTCGTTGCCTCCTACTGACCAGGACGACGGTTTTCATTTTCGCGTGTTGCGAGCTACGGCCAAGGGTGATAAGTGGCGCGCGATAGTCTCGACATCAGCGTACCCAACTTGCGAACTCACTCTGATGTTGCAGCCGTACTCAGTGGCAGCATTGGGGGCTGGCGATGTCACTGTGCATCAGGACTGTGAGCCCGAACTCCACGACGCACTGAAGCTAGCTCCGTGGGAGGACATTCGCACCAAGCTGCTTCGCTGGGACCTGTTCGGGTCCGACCAGCCGTCCTGCAGTAGGCTGTGTAATTCGCGCGTCGCCCGCCCACCGCAAGCTTTGATGGACCGCTCTTGCCCTGCATTGCTTTTGGCTGAGGCTCTTTGCGACCGCGGGTGGACGCCGATCGATGGTCTGTGCGTCCACTCGAGGGACAACGCGGGTGACCGCCGTTTCAGTGAAGCTCGCAGCAGAGATCCGAAATTTTATTACCAGTGCTTGTTGGGCCTGGCAGACTTGTTCGAAAAAGGATTACAAGTGCTTGATAGCAGCCAGCCGCTATCATATTTCCGATGCATCCTCAACGGTGACTTGGTCGAACCTGGTGCTGGGGACGCGCATTACAAGAAGATCTTGAAAGGTCGCGCAGGTGGTCCTCAGTTAGACCTGGCGTTGGAAGACATCGCCCACGCTGATGCACCCGCCCTCCCAGCACCGCCCAACGCGCCAGCTCTTGATGGTGCCCTGGAGGACGACGACTCCGACGAGCTGCTAGAGCCAGGAGGTGCGCCCTCCCGCGATGCGGACTCCGTGGGCACCGAGGGACCTGAACCAATGGGCCCTTGCGCCCGCGAGTCTCCAGAGGGTAAGCCACCGTCTGCCTCGCCCAAGTCAGGGTCGGGGCCCAGTAGCAGCAGCAGCAGCAGCAGCAGCAGCAGCAGTTCGTCGAGCAGCACGTCGTCCAGTGACGCTGAGGACAGTAGCGAGATTTTGGAGGAACCAGCTGCTCCCGAGGCGCCAGACCCGCCACCACCACCGCCCTACTCGAGGGAATTCCTTCCTGGCGGTGCGGGTTTGCTGTTCGAAGATTCGGTCGCCATGCATGGCTATAGCAGGTACCGTGTAAAGTGTAACGTCCCTGGTCATGTCAGATGCGACAGATCGAGGACAGTGAGCGAAGCTCATTGTGCTCGCCTCGGGGACTTGGAGCCGATTGCGTTTCTAGGGGCGTGGTACGAGCTTGGTAGGGCATGCAAGTACAAAGCAGATCACAAGAAACTGACCCCGACTGCAGCGCAGACTAAGCACTACTTGGAACACGTGCTGAGAGGTTGAATTGCACAACACATACGTCGTCCTCACATCTAGTCTCCTCCTTCTACTCCTCCTCCTCCTTCTTCTCTTTGCCTCCCCCTCGTCCGTCCCTCCTTGGCCTCGCTGCGCAATCCCCTCGCCATCGTCCGTATTCTTTTAATCCTGCCAGCCCGCGTCCCCCTCCTCCCTCTTCTCCTCCTACCACATGCCCCCTCCTCCCCTCGCATGCCCCCCCCCCCCCCCCCTCCCCCCCCCGCATTCTTCTGCGCGCGTCATGCCGCTTGGGGTGTAAACGGGGCACGGGGATCACGCCCGAACCCGCCCCCCTCGTTGTCAAACATGGGAAGTCGGCACAATGACCAGAAATCGAGCGTCAAAATTCGTGACAAAATTGACGCTCTGTTTGGGCTGCCCCCTCCCCCATGCCCCCTTCGCTCAGCCCTCCAAGGGAGTTGGGGAGTAGCACCAGGGCCTCGCGATGTTGGCATGTCGGAATGAGTGCGAGAATGATGGGGACACGGGGGAAAGAGGTTGACCTTTATGGAAGGACAGAAAACCGAGCGTCAGCATCCCCTGAACTTGTGAATATCGTTTTGATCTCTCTAGCTCGCACTCATGCCCTTGATCCTCCACCCCCCCCCGCGGGGGCATGTAGTGACGTCTCGGCCTCGCGAGCGAGGGCGAAGACGACGAGGGCTGGATGGAGCAGGATGAGGATGAGGGGGACTAGTGCTGGATGGAATCGCAACAGTGCGCTGGTCATCCTGCTGCAACGGCTTCCTCGACGCGTTAATTGCGCGTGGCAAGGCGCGACCGACGACGCGAGCGAGCCTGCCCCAGCGGCCCGACAACCCCGGCCAGCGTCTACGAACTCGTTCAACGCTCGCGTCGGCCTGCGCACCACACCGACGACAAGCGTCAACGGCCAACCAAAACCTTGCGACATCAACTCAATCTTGGCAAGCTCACATGCGACAAACGTGTCGTCCCTACACGATCATGTTCAACATATCAAAGCACAAGGCGACGTGGTGGCGACGAAAAGCGGCATACCCGCGACGCGGCCACGACCACCCGCGCGCAACCGCGACGCGGCCACGACGCGGCCACGACGCGGCCACGACCACGCGCGCGCGGCCACGACGCGGCCACGACGCGGCCACGCCAGGGCCACGACGGGGCCCGACGCGGCCACGACGGGGCCACGACGGGGCCACGACGAGGCCACGACGAGGCCGCGACGAAACGACGACGTGGTGCCGACGATGTGCCGACGATTTTAAAACAACTAAGACGAATGATGTTTGCTTGATCATGAAGTCTGACATGCGTGACTTCACTGAAGCGCGTGTTCCGACACTCACGTCGCGCCATTCAAGGTCTGGCCGACTGGGCGTCCGTCCCTCAACGCCGCGCTAGGTGAGTGGTATCTCACGTGGCGCGCGCGGACAACAATGCCGAACGACGACGACGACGCGGTAGGTTGCGAAAGGCTCAGTGCTGAACGAACTGGCTGCACGCAACCCATGCGCTCAACCAACGTCGTCGGTGGACTGGTGATTCCACCACGGGTGCAACCGACGAACCGATCGCGCCGCCCCACCATGCCCAGACTTTCGAAAAAACTGGTACGTACAACCCGTGACGGCGCCCAAAAGCTGGCACTGGCACAAAGCCCACTTGACCATGTTCGAACCCGTAGTGGCGACCGAGCGTCTGGCAAAATGCCAACCCGCGTCCGCGTGCAATTATTTTTGTCCGTAACTAGTAGACCCAAGTTGCCAGCCTTAGGATGAGGGGGAGGATGTGGGAGTAGGAAGAATGATCGGAGCAGGAGCAGGAGTTGCCCATCTCTCTTTCCTTGCCGCCAGTCGTTGCCGAGGGCTTTCTTGGGTCATGGTATTGTTTTAGTGGGCCCGAGAGAATAGAGTAACCCTCGCAGAAGCTAAAGTGGGATCTCACGGAGCCTTCTGGGGCCATGACAATCTTAGGGGGGCTCTCATGCGGCAGTTCTTTTTATTTTTGCTTCCTGGGGTGCGGGGGGGGGTGGCCCCCCAACTTGCTTCCGTTGGCATTTTGGGTCAAGGTCTCAACCAGGGGGCTGGACCAGCGCCCGAAACCGACCCGACCCAAGTCACCCGAGGAGGCACCAGCACTGACCTGAGTACAAATGCCGAGGAGCCCAAAATACGTCCGAGACATGCGCCCGTTTGGAAAGAAGAAGTTCAAAGCCTTGCTCAAGGAGTTGCGCATCGCAAAGGAGGCCCGTCGTCTGATGGGCAGGAGGCTCACGGCCATTAAGAACACGTTCAGGAACGTCTTGCAACTCGTGCAGTCTAGGATGGACCAAGACGACCAGCAACAAGTGTATCACGCTCAACTCCTCCGAGATATGTTTCATGCGCCCGAACCCCCGTCGGAGAGCGAGCCGGAATGAGCAGCGCGGCTCAGTGTAAGTGTGCCTTGCCCCGTCTCTTTTGCCCTTGCGCCATCCAGCGATCTGGATTCCACCATTTGTGGCTCTCCCTGCCTGCCGTCCCTCGGTCCTCAGAATCTCATCGACGTCCTTCTCTCAATTTTGTACAGGGGCGGGGCTGCCGAGCAGGCATCATCGAGTTCGGCTGGTAGACAGCATCGGCATGATCTTTCTTTTGCGGGGGTCGCCGACGATCTACTCACCTCCTCCCTCGTCGTCGTCGTGACCATGTCGCTGGCACTCGTATAGATTCGAAGCACATCTTGTATCCCAACCAACCCTTCCAGAAACGATGCAAAGGCATGTCGCGGTGAGAGGAGATAGATCATGCGAACTTTAGTGTAACGCACTTGGTCTTAAGTGTGACCTTACGCAGAGGCTGGCCCCACAGAGATCCCAAGAAGGCCACGCGTGTAGCTCCATTTGAGATGCCCCCCTGCCAGTGCTATCGTCACCACACTCCGAATAATAGCCATTTTGGCTCAAACAGTTTCGCCCGTGCGAGGGAGCTTCCAGCTGAAGCCTAGGCACCGCCGAGATTTCGCAGAGTAGCTGTGCTGGCCATGGATGCGTCTGATAGCGACTGCGAGGTGTTGGATCTGATGGAGAAGACCTTCGACGACCTCTCTGATCAGGATGGAGATGAGGAGCCTGTTGAATGCGAAGTTTGCGAGGAACAGATTCCGCCTGGCAAACGGAGCAAGAATGGTCGCTACGGGTTCACGTGCATCGACATGGAATGCTTTAATGCCCTTCGTTGCCTCGAGCGCGTGGCAGACAAGAACCCTAAGATGAAGGCCAAAGTGAAGGAGTCTGTCAGATCTGGCCCTGCTAAGGTCAAGGCACTGGCACTTGGCCTGAGGACTTCGAAGAAGAGGACGCGCAAAGCGACTGTCAGGAATGATGCTGCCGACTACATCAACACGATAGTGATCCAGAAAACCGTGAAGCGAGTTGGCAAGAGTTTCTTGCTTCAGAAGTTGCAGTACATTGCGTGGTGGATGCACAACTTCGGGTACACGGAGCAGGCAGCCAAAGCAAAGTGGCAGGCCGACAAGAATGACAAAAACGTGCACAAGGAGATGGAGGGGGCCAGCTGGTGATAGCATGCAAGGCGCCCACTGAGATCATCAGCGAGGAAGGCACTGCGTTCCAGCAGTCGAAGGGCACCCAGAAGAAGGAGGCTCCTGCGAACTTCGCCAGCCACATGTTCCAGGGCGCACGTGGAGCCGACGCCCTTCGAGCACGGGGGTCTTCGAAGGATTGCGATGGGCCAATGGCCCGCCGAGATGCTTTGGTTTCTTCTCTCATCATCCCCTCTGTCGTCGCTCCTCTGTCATCCCGTCGCCCCCCCCCCCCCCCCCCCCCGCAGTTTGATGACTCCTGCAGGACGTGCGTGGCGTTGCTTGCGACCTCTCGGACAGCGACGACTCCCCTGCTCCGCCCGAGACTCTCGACTACCCGTCTTCGCGTACGTTGGCACCTCGATCTGGGATCACTCGTCCACTTGGTTCCACTGCTTCAGGCGCGAGCAGCTGCGCGGCCTCGGCATCTGGGATGAAGCGCGCAGCGTCGCCGTCGACAGCGTCGACGCTGAACGCGCCGACGCTGAAGATGGGCGGCAAGGTGGCCAAGCTACATGAGGGCTCTGCCGACGCATCAAGGAGGAATGGTGCTCCATCCAGCATCGGCGAACATCCTGACGAAGGCAGCGACGGTCCTCGTGATGATGGGGAACCTCCTGCTTACGATGCCGACGAGGAGGAACCGTGGGAAGAGTTCGCGCCAAGGATGAGCCCTGCCAAGTTCAACAACGCGAAGGTCAATTTCACGAAGCAGCTTCGGAGGCGCGTGAAGCAGACCCTGACGTACTACAAGGATGTTCACTTTAAGAAGGTCGATGGCATGTGGAAGAAGGTCACCGAGTTCGATGCGGCGACGGATCTCGAGTACGTTAAGCACAAGGCTGACGTCATCAGCAGCTACGCGGCCCTGGAGAAGCTCATCGAGGGAGTCAGCGGCTGGAGGCAGGCTCACGACTGCAAGCTCAAGCAGCAGGATGTGCTCAAAGCGCTGGACACCGCCACGACGGATCATGACACGCTGACTGAGACGATTGCGGGCATCAGGGCAGTCAACAAGAGAGCATCCGACGTCCGCGGGAAGGACACGAGAGCTCGGCGCGACGGCATCAAGAGGATCAAGGCTCTCTTCACGAAGACGAATGTGGACGAGAGCTTGGCCATGGCGTTCGCCACCTACCTGTTCGAGCCGCCTCAGGACAGCAATTCGCACACTATTCATCCTCGAGCGTGGAAGAGGAGGGGGAAGAGGAGGAGGATGGGGGAGGAGGAGGGGGGGGGGAATGAGAGGGGGGGGAGGAGGACGAGGAGGAGGAGGAGGACGGGAGGAGGAGAGGGAAGATGAGGGATTGGAGAAGAAGGCGTTTGCCGCCTTCTGGACTCCCGTCTGGTCGACGGCGTTGCCGCTCGTCGTTGCGTCGAGCTCGGGCCCCCTAATGCAACCATGTGTTTCAAATCCCCGTTGAGGACGACAAATCCTTGGCGTTCGACTCCGAGAAGTTCACAGTCGATGCCCCATTCGTCGTGTCTGCCGAATGCGACATGGAGATTGCAAATACGCTCCGTGAGTTCGTCAAGGCAAACAACGACAAGCTGGACCGTAAGTTCAACAACTTGTATGCGAAGATGAAGGGCGACTCGTGCATGTCGCAGTTCTCCGATGCCATCGCAATCGACTGGCAGCAGATCGGCATCGAGCTCTTGGATGGGGCAAAGGATGGCTCCAGCAAGCCTTGGCTGTGCGTGGTCAAGCCCTACACTTGGACCTGGGATGCCAACGCGTGGCCGTTCTACGGGCTGCCCTCGTTTGTGCACGTCGTGGCGGGCCAGGTCATGATCAAGATGATCCCAATTGGTTCTATGACCGACGCTGGTTTGATTGCAGTCAGCTCAGCGCCGCATTTTCTCAAGGCGCTGGGCGAGTCTGCCGAGAACGACACGTTGCTCTACAAGGACGGCTTCACGGTGGTGGTTAAGGAGCGGGAGTGCGTCTTCATCCCGTTCGGCATGATGCCATTCGTGACGGCTGTGCCTCCTCCTGAGCCCGAGGCCGACGAGAAGTGGCACGCGAAGGTGGTCGTCGCGACTATATTCAAGAAGCTGAGCAAAGACGAGGAGCAGCGCAAGGGGACGGACATGATCAAGCAGAGCATCACGGCGTCCTGCCAATCAAATTCGGGGTCTAAGACGTGGCAGGGCCTCAAGGACGGCTTGGAGGCATGGGCGCAGGGGTGATGTGAATCCTCGTGTGCCCTGAGGGGGCTTGAGGGGGCTCTGTGGGACGTTCGGTGGGCCTTGGAATTCTGAGACGGGCTGATTCGGGCAGACTGCATTGGTAGGCAGGGCCACCGTAGTTGCTTTCGCAATGTTCAGCAGAGAACATGTTTTGCGCTGCCCCTTGCCAATTAGAGACTCTTGAGGGCGAGGGGCGGATCGTGTGCAGTGGTTTCGATCAGGCGCAGGCGGCCCACAAAGGGTCCCATCGTGGTTTGCTTCCTGAGCGGCTTCCGAAAGTGATGTTATTTGTTTACTATGTCTTCATTCTACTTGTAGAGGAGGAGCTGAGACGATCCCAGAGGCGGCCTAGACAACCCAAGAGAGCCCAGACGGTCCCACGAGAGGCCCACGAACTGGAACCCGCACCAACAACCCTAGCTCCCCGCCCCAAGATGCTTCCAGGAGGCATCATAAGGCCCCCCGAGAATCTACAATACGCCCCCAAGATGTCTTGAGGATGCCCATAACACGCCCCAGGAGGCTTTACGCCCCCCCCCCCCCCCCCCCCCCCAAACACACACCTCACTCTTCAACTTCTCTTCCCCCCTGGTGGTGGGGGGCCAGCTGAATGGCGCAAGCCTCTGGGATAACAACTGCCCCCCCGCCGACCGCGGATGGCGCCGCGTAGATTGAATTGCGTGGGGTTCGCCGCATTGGTCGGCATCCCGCTTGTCGCACCGCATATGCTGCGCCACGTGTAGGACATTGCACAGGTTGCACCACATGAGTTGCACCATATATGTTGGAATATCTACGCATTCGTCATAGCGTGCGCGTATCGATGTCAACACCTTCAGTGCGCTTCCATCTTTGCGCCACAGAGATTGCACCACCCCCTTCTAGGCAGTGCAAACCTGCTCATTGACCAACGCCGCTCTGATATTGGCCCGTAACCATGTACCTTCAACAGTTCCCCAAACAGCAGCTGATGTTTTGGATGCGTCCAGGGCCTTCGAGGCCCCCCCTGGTGGAACTCATTGGCCCAGCTGGATTGGATAACCATTAACCTGGCATGTAGAGTCACAGCCCCCACTCGCGCGGCACAGTGGCCTTTCGCGGGGCAGCAGCGACGACGTTGCAGGCGCGCCCGTGACCGCCGCATCGTGTCGTTCTCCTCATTCCCTTGCTCATCCATGCTCTCAGCTGTTTCCTCTACTTCGCCATCTGTTCTTGCGGCTACCTGGGTCCCTCCCCTCCTGGGAAATCCTCTCCCCCATCTCCTCCTCCTCCTCCTTGCCCTTCTACCCGCCCTTGTCTTTGATCGCCGCCATGGTAGATCGAGTGCTCACGGAATCCATGCCCCCCATACAACGTAAATGCGAGCATGCGTCCTTCCCTTCGCTCATTTCCCTCATTGTCGACGTTTTCCTCTTTCTGGCCCGCCCCCTCTCCTCCATCTCCTCCTAGGTCCGCCTCGTCTGCCCCCCATGTGGTGACTCATCGGCACGTCATTTGATTGCCAATCGTGCTGCTCCTTGTCATCCCCACTTCCTCCTCACTCCCTCCTCTCCTCCTTGCCATTTTGGCTCGAATCCTGGATAGTGCGATCTTATTGCGTCAAGCCGTGGCGACGCAACGCCGTATTCACGGGCTAGTAGCATGCCTGTGACGTAAAGGGCTTTGGAACGGAAGTTCGCATGCGACTTCTTCCGATTGAGCTCGGGACGCTTGGCGTCCCGTTCTTTGCTCTGCGAGCCGTTGAATGTTTGAACAAGCGCTAGTCGCCAACGGGTAGCGTTCCTTGGCAATGGCGAACTCCAACACGTTCGCCGCTCGCTGTCTTCGGCATGGAATGCAATGCCGCATTGTAACCATATGCGAGGCGACACAACAGTTGATGCGAAGCACGACCGCAGACGTTGCGGAACCACCCAGGCCCGCGGGCCAACCACGACGCAACCACGACGAACCCCCCGCCCTCTTAGAAGGCGCGCTGCGCTCGTAAGGTCGTTGCTGAGCGCCTTTACACGGTGTCCCCTGATTGTTTCAAAGTTTGCCTCGGGTTTTCCTGAGGTTTTCCAGGGGAAATCGAGGCTGAACTTATGGGAAAAAGGGGCCTCGTTCCTTATTTAGGGTTCCTTAGGTCAAC
>CAUYUJ010014949.1:1818490-1858490 GCA_963575745.1 Prorocentrum cordatum | reverse complement strand
TTGAGATGCGCACGCGCGCCAATGCCATCGCCCGCGCCTCCGCTGCGGGCGAAACGCGCAACAAAAGAGTGACGCGACTTACAAAAAACAGCGCGTAGTCCGTCCGCGTTGCAAACGGCGCGAGACCAGCGGGCGGTGGTGCCATAGTTGAATTCGTACATTGCTCAACGCAGGTTTGCACGCTTCACTTGGAAATGTTGGAAAGAAAACTCAATGTTTTCAGTCAAACGATGTGTCTGTAGATCTTGTCCTGTAGGTGATGAGGAGGTGAAGGTGCGAGTGACCTCGTGTCATGCATCACGGGGCGCGACGCGCGAAGTTATGCGACCTGGATACGCCGGTTCTGGGTGCAGGAGGGGCCTGGGCATGACCAGTGTTGTGGCGTAGAGCTTGCGTCCCCGCTGTGGCGGGGCGGTCACGGCCCTGCATTTAGGGACAGGCCGTCAGTTCGACCGAGAGGAGTAGACTGTATGTTGTACCTTTCGATCCTCGACCCTTTGATCGACATTCGACGCCCTTGAGGGCCAGGGTCGACTGCTGACTGTGAAGTCTTTCTCGCGTGCCGCGTTCGCTTGCCAAGCGCAGGGTTCATCCAAGAGAGGCGAGGTGATTTTGCGGCGTTGCAATAAATTGCGTCCCGCATCTGGATCGCCACACTTTTTCGCCCTTTTCGGTTTCCCGGGTGGCGTTCTGAGCCAGGCGACCGTAAACAAAATAATCGTCATGGGAGGATGGCTTTGGGAAAAAGGTTGAGAGGTCTGGTGTCAGTCTGCTCAACCGCGTCGCCGCGTGTTTGGGTGTTTTGGCCGTTCGAAATTCGCCACGGACCATCGTGGTCCACGGTATCCGCCGCTCCCACGCCATTCGGGAGGCCGGGCTTGTCGCCTTTTTCAAGAGTGTCTCTGGAGAGCGCGCGCTAACCATGCGTGCCCTGTAGGTAAGAGCGAGTCCGGGATAATATCTCAGTAAGGGCGTGGGATAATATCTTAGTAAGTGCCCTGCCACGGCACCGCGATGCCTTTTGGAATCCATCGCTGCTTCTTCTTTTCGCAGACCAGCGCCCGCGTCTCTTTCACGGGTGTGCTGCCTTGATGTTTTTCCACCCCAGCCACCCTATTTTTGGTGGCGGCCTACAACTATTGATGCCGCCACGTGTTTGCAGCTTGCAGCGTGGGCAGTTTGGACTTTTCCTTTGAGGCCTCCTCCTCAAGCCAATGACACCGCATCTCGCCCATCCCCACTCCCGCCTCCGTCCCCGTCTCCGTCCCCCCTCGTTCCCTTCCTCCCTCCTTTTGCCTTCTTGTCACATCGTGCTCTGCTTACATCCTCTCGAGCAGTGCGAGGAATGGAGGACGGAGGATAGCATGGAGGGGGACCAGAGCATGGGGGGAGGAGGGAGGGGGGAGGGGCGACAATGCGAGGGATCCTCCCGCCTGCCCTGCGAGCTTGAACGTCCCGCCTTCGAAGCCCCCAGAACTCAGCAGAGCCGTTTTTAGAACAGTCCCAGCCCCTCCTGGAAACACTTGTTGTACGCCGTTGGGACCTCCCCAAACCAGCTGATTACCCTCCTCCATCCCTCCTCCATCGACCTTCCCTCCTCCCCTATACATCCCTCCCCCCTCCCCCCTCCCTACCTCCCTATCTCATCCCTCCGTCATCCCTTCCTCCCTCCCTCCCTCCCTTATCCCGCCCTTGCTCCCTCCCTCCCTACCCTCGCCTTCCCTCCTTCCCCTCCTCTATCCCCGTCCTCCTCTCCCTCCTCCCTCCATGGACACCCCCCCCAGAATTGCATGCCAACCCTGGGCATCGAGATGATCAACGACTTCGAGCTCGTGGGGGACAACCGTTGCATGGCCGCCCCTTGCGCAAATCCGAACAGGCCCGCGTTCCACCCCTACAAGGACATGGGGATGATGAGTTTGATCATGACGATCTTGATGATCATGAAGATGCTGCTGATGATGCTGATGCTGATGATGGTGATGGTGGTGGTGGTGATGGTCATGATGGCGATGATGATGAGGAGGAGGAAGAGAATGATGATGATGATGATGATGATGATGATGATGATGATGATGATGATTGTGATGATGATTAGGATGAGGCTGAGGGCGAACATGAGGTTGCGGATGGGGAGGCTGTGGATGTGCATGAGGAGGAGGATGAGGACGATATTCAGGATGTGGATGTGGAAGAGGATGATGAAGCGTATCAGGATAAGGATGATGATTCTGCTGATGATGATGATGATGAGACTCTTGATGCTGATTCTGCTGATGCTGCTGATGGTGATGATGGTGGTGATGGTGGTGATGATGACGATGCTGATGGTGGTGATGCTGACGACGATGAGTTTGATACTGGTGATGGTGATGGTGACGATGGGGATGCTGATGATGATGCTGATGATGGTAATGCTGATGACGATGATGATGATGCTGATGGTTGCGATGCTGACGATGATGATGGTGATGCTGTGACAATCATGCTGACTATGATGATGGTGCTGATAATGATGATGACGATGGTGTTGATGATGATGATGAGGTTGAGGATGACGTTGATTATTTTGACGACGGTGATGATGATGTTGATGATATCGTTGATGGTGATGTTTATGTCGGTGTTGGTAATCAAACTGCTTATGTTGGTGATGGTGATACGGTTGCTACTGTTGTTACTGCTGATGATGCTGATGATTGTAGCGGTGGTGATGTTAATGATGATGGTGGGTGATGATGGAGTGTGATGGTGATGGCGATGATGATGAGTGTGATGATGATAATGATGATGATGATGATGACGGTGCTGTTGATGGCGATGTTCATGGTGTTGATGGTGATGATGATGATAATCATGCTGATGCTGACGGGAATCATGCTGTTGTCGATGTTGATGTTGATAATGACGAGACTGTTGATCATGCTGGTTATGTTTATGCTTATGTCGATATTGATGCTGATGCTGCTGCTGCTTGTGATGGTTATGCCGACAGATGCTGTTGATGTGCACGTTGAAGATAAGGATGAGGATGCAGTTGCGGATGAGCATGATGATGGCGATGATGATGATCTTGATGATGATTCCGATTACATGATGATGTTGATGTTGACGATGTTGTTGATGATGTTGTTGCTGATGATGATTATCATGATCATGCTGATGATCATGATGATGGTGAAATGTGCGATGATGATGATGCTCATGGTGATGGTGATGGTGAATATGATGGTGATGTTGATTGGGATGATGATCCTGCTGATGATGATGCTGCTGATGCTGTTGAGGATGAGGATCAGGATGAGGCTTATGATGATGAGGAGGATGAGGAGGATCATGCTGGTGATGAAGATGATGATGCTGCTGATGATTATGATGATGATTATGATGAGCATGATGATGGTGCTGCCGGTGGTGCTGCCGGTGGCGATGATGATGATGGTGAGGATGATGATCATGATCATGATCTTGATCATGCTCATGATGATGTTGGTGGTGATGATGTGATGATGCTGATGAGGATGATAATGATGAGGATGATGATGAGGATGATGATGATGCTGCTGCTGCTGCTGATGATGCTGCTTATGATAATGATTACGATGACAATGCTGATGGGGATCGTGTTCGGATCGACCGCCGCGCGTGTCGAATTAGCGACACGAGTGAGGAGGCGGCCCAACGGCCCAGATGAACATCGCGGCCAGGGCGTCCTCTCCACGCCTCAGTGCAGGCGACAACATAGCATGCTCACACACAAACTGGTCACGCGAGCCATGCCAGAGCTTCATCGCTGACGATGACGGCACGACGGTCGTGACTCACAACCTCAGGGTCGGCGGGACGAAAGCCCCGCCGCTCGTTCGGCTGGCGATGGAGGTCGCGCGGGTCGCATGGCAGCAGAAGGCCACCGCGGGTCGCGCCACAGCGTCGCCCTCGCCCACGAGCCTGTGCGCGCCGCACGCCCCCGGCGGCACGGGGGCCAGACTCGGGGGCGGGGGCGCAGCCGGCGGGGTCGCCGCAAATTCGCCCCGGGCTGCCCGCCCCCCCAGAATTGCACGGGCCTGGGTCTTGGCATCGCTCGGACGTGTGCATTTCTCCTTCGGCGAGGACCATCGAGGAGCATCCTTGACCATTTGGCGAAAAACACGCTTGAAACCGAAAAGAGCACAGGAAAGGGACGTCCGAGCGATGGCCAGGGGTGCCGCATTCCCTGGCGGGCCCGCAGGCCTGGTCCGCGGCCGAGTGGGCGCAAGAGCGCTGGGGGATCCGCCAGTCGCAGGCGGTGGAAGTCCAGCCAAGCTCTAACCTCTAACATGCGACCCGGGGAGGGAGATGAAGCGGAGGAGGAAGACGAAGATGGTTCGAAGGATGAAGGGCAGGATAACGACGAGGCGGAGCATGAGGAGGAGTAGGAGTTCGAGGAGCAGGAGGAGGAGAAAGGGATTGTGACGTTTGTGCCAGCTTTGGGGGCTGGTTCCGGTGTCGCGGACTTCTGGGGCCGTACGGCACGGGCCAGAGGAGCAGAAGCAGAACGCCTCAGACCCCGCAATGGCGCGGCAGTCCCAGGCCTCCAGGGAAATCCGCGCCAGTCCCGCTCGAGGCAGGATCCGTCGCCTGAGCTCCAGATGAGGATCCAACCGACGGTTCTCGGGGACGGCCAAGAGGGGGGGTGATGATTAGGGGGGGTTGGATGTCATGGCGGGGGCCATGATATCTCCCCAGATTTCATAGCCTTTCTTCTTACTTCAATACGTTCCCTGGCCCCCTCTGGTCCGCGCACAGGCCTCGGACAATGATTTGCACCCCCCCCTCTTGGACGCCCCCCTCTTGGCCGCCACCGAGGTTCGGAGGATGGGGAAGGCACTGAAGCCGTCAGCGCCGCTCCAGCTAGAAGGGCCGCGGCAGCCACCATCGCCTGGGGGGCGGTGGACGTGGCCGGACTGCACTTCGACGACCCGATGTCCGCTGCGAAACGCAATCGCTTGCGCGGAGGCTCTCCAACATCCGGGGAGGTCTGTCCGCCAGCCGCGCCGACCGCCGAAACCGACCCATCTTGATCGAGGTGGGCCTGTTTTCGGGTCGCGTGCGCGGGTGAGGAAAAGAGGAGGAGGAGGAGGAGGAGGAGGAGGAGGAGGAGGAGGAGGAGGAGGAGGAGGAGGGAGCTCAAAGATTCAAGCGCCTGGGGCGGTGCGCCCACGCGCGCCCGCGCGCCAAACCGAGGCTAATCTCCAGGTACTCCGTGTGGATACAAAGAAGCGGAACGGCCACAAGCAGAGCTTGAATTACGTCTAGAGCTCGGCCCTGGGCTAAGAAAGGACTGGCTCGGGCAGCGCACCGTGGTAGCCGCTAATGGCCCTGAGGTCTTCGAGGATGACGAGACCCCAGCCCGCCCGCGCAGCTTGCGGACGGCTCCAGAGCTGCAGGCACGAGCCGTCGGCATAGATGGGGCCAGTGACCACGAAGCCCGGGGCGGCCAGCAGTGCGTGCCAGCGGCCGCTGTCATCACGAGCAGGTAGCACAGGAACACGCCGGTCGCTGGAAGTAGGTAATTTAGGATTCCCGGATACCATATCTATTTTAGGCGCCCTCCTTCGTCAAGGATCGGGCGGTTTTCACTTTTCCCTCCTCTCCAGGGGGTGCGCGGAGACACAATCTACTCCAACGCCTTCCTACTTCATGTGTCTGCCCACTTCCTTCCGACCGACGTGTAGCGAGGATAGCGGAACCTGCAGTCGTGCCCAGCGCGGGTCGTTCTGCACGATGTGCGGCGTTGATCAGACCTCGTCCAGCGCAAGCGCCTGCTCGGGCTGACAAGGCTCGCATTGCCAGCAGCGGTGCTCGGACGTCCCCGACGTGGCCCCGCATCGTTGGCGGAGCACGTCGGCCGCGCAGCCGTGCCCATGCAGCCTGGCCTGGGACCAGTTGGCACCGCAAGCGAGAGACCGGACTGTGCCATGGCCAGATTCGTCGGGGCTCAAGAGACGGGGGTCAATGCAAACGGGGGGCAGAGCGCCGGATCTTGCAGGATCCTGCAGGGCCAGGGCTGCACTGACCCGAGTCGGCGTGCAGGATCCTGCACGAGCTTGCAGGATCTTGCAGAGCCTGACTGACCGGGGTCTGGGTTTTAGGGGGCCACATGCGAACCCTACCTCTACCCCCCACGATTTCTGAGGGGGAGGGTGGGGTTCATCTCGCTCGGGATCTCCCCCGAGCGAAGTGAACCCCACCCTCCCCCTCAGAAATCGTGGGGGGCAGGGGTAGGGTTCGCATGCGGCCCCCTAGGTCTACCCCAGGTCAGTGCATCCCCGAATGCGGTGAGCTGCCAGCCGGGCGGCGGGCCCGTGCCGCAGCGCGGCCATAAAAGTTCCGCCGGCAGGCCTGCGGGTGCCACAGCGCACTGGGCCCAGCTCGGGCGCCGAGCTGGGCGTGGCTGCCCCGCGCCGCCACGTGGCGCGCGCGGCGGGCTGCGTCGCCAGCTGCTGGACTGGAAGGTCAGGAGGGGAAAAAACACACAGACACAATTAATCGTCGATTCCCCAGAAAACATGGGAAAATATGACAAGTGGGGGGGAAGACAAAAACCCAGAAAATATGAGAAATATGGGGAATCTTCTTATTTGTGTGTATTTATTTGTGTGTCCCAGGGCCCCTTCAGGAGGGGCCGCCGCGCAGAGGTCCGGCATGTCGCCCTCGTCGGTGCGCCGGGCGAGGGCGGAGGAAGCGACCCAGCCCAGGCCTCTCAGCCCCAAGATGCCGCGCAAGCGGGACCCACGACCCGAACGAATTACTCCGAGGGCTGGGGGCCAGAAGAGCGGAGGTCAGGCGGGTGGTAATGGGGGGATGCCTCAACGGGGGGTGAAGAGAATGGCCCTGAAGGGCCTTTTAAAGCCCCTTGTGGGTCCCTGCTGGCTCCAAACGGGGCTCGAAAGGGCTCCTTTGGGAGCCTCTCCTGCATCCAAGTCATCCCCTATTGCCACCCGCCCGAGGAGTGGGCCTGTCGCCGCCACGCTTGCTGCATGCCCGCGATGTCCATTCTCGGATCCTTGGCCACCGGGGCGCAGCCGAGGAGGGGCTGCGCCCACGCCGCGAGCTGCGGTCAGGCGTGGGCGGCTGGCCCCAGGCGCGCTGCCAGCCAGGTCGAAGAACCCGCTGCCAGCCTGCCCCGGCCCTGCCGGAGCTTGCGCCGCATCACTCGGGACGGCTGGCATGGGTGCGAAAAACGTGTGTGCAAAGCCCAACAGCAGGTTCTGGTCCGTTCTGAGCACGGCTCGCTGTTGGCGTCGCCGCGGCCGCTGTCCATCTGGGACAGAAGGCCGCCTGTCCAACAGCGGCCGCTGTCCGCTCTGGACAACAGTTGACGTGGGGCATCGTACCCATGGTTTCCGCACCCGTGTCGGGCGTCCAGAATCATGGCGACCAAGGTCGGCGGAGCCCCCGTGGAAGGCAAACTGTGCTGGAGGGCTGCAGGAAGCGACCCTGACCTTCCAGAGAGTTTTTTCTTGTTTGCACTGGAGACCTAAAAGCCTAAAAAGCTGAGCGAAACCGCCTAAAACCAAGACGTAGAATAGCTCTAGGGTAGGTTTTTAGGTCGGGTGCTATTTTTTAGCCCTCCTGGAAGGTCAGGGGAGGCGCGCGTCGAGCGCCCCAACGGCGCGCCGGAGCCGCGGAGTCGCCGGGGGCACGGCAGCCTGGCGCGGACCCGCCGCGCCCGCGGGCGCCGGGAGGAAGCGCGGAGCGTCCTCTCCGCGGGCGGGCCTCGGCGCCAAGGGCCTCCAGCGCCCGGCAGGCAGGGAGGCCATGGCGCCGCGGGCGGCGAGCGACCTCTCGCGCGACCTGCCTCCGAGAGGACGTCGCCGCCGAGCCTTGCGCTGCTCGGTGCGGCCGCGCGCGGAGGGGGGCATAAGGGGGGGGGAGCGGGGGAGGCTTCTCAGAAGCCCCCCTGCTTCTCGGAAGGCGCGAGATTTGCCCAGATGTGAGGCCGGCGCCTCCTAAGAAGCAGCCTCTGTCCAAGGAGCCTCCTCTCCCCCCTCCCCCATACCTCCCTCTGCGCGCCGCCAATCGAGGTCGGGCTGCTCCGGGAAGTCCGTCGCCCGCTCCATGAGAATCCGCAGGGCCGCGCGGATCTGCACCGTCAGGTCGTCGGCGTAGATGGCCAGCGTCCGCGGCTGGCGTGCGGTCAGGCGCAGGAGCTCACCAATGCGCGTGAGCATCGCCAGCTGCAACAGCGTGCTGGCCAGTGCGCATCCAGGAAGGACTCGGGCCGAACGAAAGGGGGGGATAGGGAAATCTGCTGCATGCAGCTGGTTCCGGCCCCGCCGCCGGGCCCATTCCTCGATGCATGGGCGCCTCCCGGCTCCGGGAGGCGCCGGGAAAATCAGCTGCGTGAGCTGGTTGTCAAACCTCCCCTCTGCTATCCCCCCCTTTCGCCCGGACCGAAGGACGCCGCAAAAGGCTGATACCGCACCCCTGACCTTCCAGGAGGGCTTAGAAATAGCACGCGACTTAAAAACCTATCCCAGAGCTATTCTATGCCTTGGTGTTAGGCTGTTTCGTTTTGTTTTTTAGGTTTGTAAGCCTCCCGTGCTAAAACATAGCTCTCTGGAAAGTCAGGGACTGCAATGCGCCGAGCACCGCTGCAGCCGGCGGGGCGCGAAGCGCACGGCGAGGGCGGCGCGCACGCTGTCCATGGGGATGTGGTGAGCCCTCGCCGCCAGGACGATGCTCGGCCAGCGTGGGCGGTCGCAGCACTTCTCGATGCCAGTGAGCGCCGCGATGACGACGCCCGAGTCCACGTCGCCCGCGGGGTAATTACGCCTCTGCGTGGAGCGGCGCGCTGGAGGCCGTGGTGTCGACTGCGGCCTGCCAAGCCCAGGTGGTCCCGCGTGCCGGAGTCCTGGATCCAACGCCTGACTTCGATGAGCTGGGCACGCGCCCTGATCCTGTACAAAGCCTTGAGCAGCGCGTGCGGCCGGACGCCGCCGAGGGTTTTGGGAAGAAGTAGTATGTGGGCGGCCGTGGTGGCGCTGGGCCACCGGTTCCTGTGAAGCATGTGGCCCAGGGAAGGCGATGGCCTCGTCGTTGCGAAGCGGGGGTCGACAGAACCCCCACCCTGACACGTCGATTAGTGGATTGTCCGTTTTTGTTTCTCGAGAGGGCGCCGCGGTTGTCATTTTCCAGGCTTGCGCCGGCAAGGTTTGGGCCCGAGGTCGTTTTCACTAAACCACGTTTTACTAAAGGGGGTTCTGTCCATCCCCGATAGAAGCGAGATCATGCGCTGGTGCAGCTGGTCAGGCCCCCAGCCCGCTCGCCACCAGAAGGTGCGCGATACGTCCCAGAGGCGCTGGGCCGACAGCGGCTGGAGGGGCTCCACGCAGCTGCGCATGGCATCCCGGAGCTGCTGAACTCGCCCGCGCCCATCATCATGAGCTGGCAGCCTGTCGGAGGCGGGCGCCGCGGGGTGGCCTCTGGAGGTCAGGCGAGGCTACCTGAGAGGCCCTCGGCTGGGCCGCGGCCCCCGCTGATGTCGTCCCAGGTGGCCAGAGTTGTGACGGAGTGGGCGTTCCAGATCTGCGCCCAGTCCTCCATCTGATGCTCGGCCGCCGCCTGCGGTGACGCCAGCGCGCCGTCGCAGTTGACCTGCTCCAAGCACCGGCCGCGTGGCTTCGTCGAGTGGTGCAGCGCTCGGGCTCCCAAGGCCATGTGCTTCGGGCCCACGCCAAGACAGCCTGGCGGCGTCCGTCCACGGCGTGCCGCTCCTCCGCGGCTGCCACGATGCCAAGCCAACGCTCGAGGCCGCCTGGGAGGATCAAGGCCACGGGGACCGTCTGGCCCTCAATGAGCTGCAAGACACGCGCCGTGGTGGTGGCGGCGGCGGGCTCGAACCAGCTGCACGTGCCTTTGGCACCCTCGGGGCCGAGAAGCGAAACGAGGCGTCACCAGGCCGGTAGCGGGAGGGGGAGACGCCAAGCCACACCTTGGTGCCAGCCACGTCGTCGATGGCCAATTGCAGGGATTGGCCGTGGGGCATGATGATGGTGGGTATTGATGATGATGCTGATGCTGATGATGCTGATGCTGATGATGATGATGCTGATGATGCTGATGATGCTGATGCTGATGCTGATGCTGATGCTGATGCTGATTATGATGATCTTGGCGATGATGATGCTGATGATGATGATGATGCTGCTGCTGCTGCTGATGCTGATGCTGATGCTGATGCTGCTGCTGCTGATGATGATGATGATGTTGAAGATGATGATGATGCTGCTGCTGCTGCTGATGATGATGATGATCATGATCATGATCATGATCATGATCATGATGAGGATGATAATGGTGGTGGTTGCGGTGAGTGATGATGATGATGATGATGATGGTGGTGATGACGACGAGGATGATGATGATGATGGTGGTGATGACGATGACGATGACCATGACGATTCCGATGATGATGCTGATGATGATGGTGATGGTGATGGTGATACTGATGATGATCGCTATCATGATCATGATCATGATGGTGCTGATGATGATGCTGATGCTGATGCGGATGATGTTGCTGCTGATGATGATGATGCTGATGATGATGGTGGTGTGGTTGATGCTGGTGATGATGATGATTGTGATGGTGATCATGTTGATGGTGATGTTGATTGTGATGGTGCTGATGATGGTGATGCTGATGCTGATGGTGATGGTACCAGTGATGGCGATGGTGATGATGGTGGTGATGATGGTGGTGGTGATGATGACGACGAGGAGGAAGAGGAGGAGGAGGAGGGATAAGTGGGGGTCAGAGGAGGAACATTTACCGATACAGCTGCTTTTCACTTGGTTTCGCCTTGATGGGCCTGTGGGAGGCCCTCGTCGCCACGGTTGGTTTCGCCAGAGCGCACCCCAGGAGAGGTTCGGGGAGTAGCGGTATCGGTATTTTTTAATTTCCACGGAGGGGGAGGAAGAAGGAGGAGCGGCGGGAGGCAGATGATGATGATGTGGGGGAGGAGGAGGGGGGAGGAGGAGCATGATGAGGAGTAGGGGGAGGGATGATCGAGCAGTGATGGGTGCGGAGGAGGAGAAGCATGAGGAGGAGGAGGGATGAGGGATGGAAGGGGTGGGGAGCGAGGGAGGGATGGAAGCATGGAGAAGAGGAGGAGGAGGAGGAGGAGGGCCCAGGGCCCAGGACTCAATATTCAGAAGTTCGCGAAATGGCTCCACAGGAGGAGGAGGAGGAGGAGGAGGAGGAGGAGGAGGGCTAGGAGGAGGAAGAAGTCCAGTGCAAACCCAAGACTCATCAACGATGTTGTAATAAACCCTCTCTCCAAGCTCACTCCTACAAGGGATCATGACCACCAAGGGAACTGCCTCGTTGGGAGACAACCGTGGAAGCGTGCCAAAACGCCATTCTCGGGACTTGAACGCCACGAATCAGCACGACTGCGTCTTGACGATCCTGAATCGTGCCAGAACATTATTCCTGGGACTTCGACAACGCTGAGCCCTGACAATCCTGAGTCCGTCCAAACACCAATTCTGCCACTTTGATCGTGGGAATCCGTGAAACTCTTGCAAGTCTTTAAGACGAGTGTGCGCGATGCTTCGGCGAGAGCCTCATTTTGAAAACGACGTGTCCTCAATTCGTGAGGCTCTTGCATTTGTTTAAAACGAATGCGCACGGCGCTAAGGCGAGCACCACATTTTGAAATTCACCAGCCCTCAATCAGTGAAAGTGTGGCTAATGTTTTAACTTCAGGGTCATACGTGATGAGGAAGTCAGGCGAAACGCCCGGCCCGCCCTTTCGACTGGCCTCGGGGTGCGACAGGGAGGAGTTCTTGTAAGGAAAATGAATGGAGCGGGTGGGGCGGGAGGAGAAAGTGGAGGCGGACCATGGTTGTCCCCGCCCGTCGATGGCGCACTTGGGGCAGCAAGGATGACAGAGCGTGCCGTCCAGAGGCCAGGAGGCCAGGTCGCCCGCGGGGTGAAGACAGTCCCGCCTCGCGTGGCGCGGCCTGGGCCAGCGTGCCTGCCCTTCTCCGAGGGTGCTGCGCGAGGGCGGAGGAGGAGGAGGAGGAGGAGGAGGAGGAGGAGGAGGAGGAGGAGGGGCAGCGCGAAGAGAATCGCGCCCCAGAGTGAACAGCCAGGGCGCCGCCACGCGCACGTCGGAGCGAGGGTCGAGGACGGCAACCACCACGTTGACGTACACCTTCGGAGGCCTTGGCATCGCGCGGACGTGTCCTTCTCGTCGGGGACCGTCGAGGAGCACCCTGGCGCATCTTGCGAAGAAGAAGCAAACACGCAACCGAAAAAAATGCACGGGGAGTGGACGTCCGAGCGATGGCAGGCAGTCGGCGTCCCCCCATCCCGACATGCTTGGACGGCGCGGCGCCTCCAGCACCGCCCCGAGAGCGCTCCGCGCGCCCAGAAATCCGAGGCCCGAAAACCATCACTTCACTGATTTTGGGCCCCAGGGCCCACTGAGGCCCCAGGGGCCCCAGATTAGTGAAGTGATGTTTTTCCCCACGTAAGGACCCCGAACTGCATCACTTCACTAAACCCAACCCAGGACGAAAGTCAGGGGCCGAATTGCTGCTGTGATGCAACATCGGTCTCGTAAGAAAGGTGTGTGTGCGCGAGCCTCCGAGAAATTCCGCCCTGTGCCGCCTCGCGCTGCCCTGGCGTGCTGCGCCATCCCTAGGTGCGCGCGCGCGTCCGAAGGGGGTGGGGTGGGCCGCGATGCGGATGAGGCGTGAGAGGAGGAAGGGGCTGATGAGGATGAAGGGGGGGACGAGGAGGTGGGGGAGGACGAGGGGGGGATGAGGAGAGGGGAGGGGGGCAAGCTAGGTGCACTAGCGTCACATCTGACATCCTTCCCACTGCGCTGATTATTGACAGCGCGCCACTGGATCCCCTGGTAATTGAAAAGGGGGGGGGTGCTCGCAAGCGCCCTCCCAGGGGGGTGAAATTTTCGGACCCCCCCTCCCCCTTTGCGCCGAACAGGGGGGCGGGGAGAGGGCCTCTTCCGCAAGGGGGGGTGCCTGGCCTGCTGATCGTTTGATTTCCTAGCTAGTGAGTTGTGGGTGGGGGGTAGTGAGTAATGGTTAGTGCGTACTGATTATGATTAAAGAGTAGTGGGTAGTGAGTAGTTCGTAGTGAGCAGTGAGTAGTGAGTAGTGGGTAGGGCGGTTTGAGAAGTGCGTAGTCAGAAATGGTACTGAGTAGTGGGTAGTGAGTAGTGAGCAGTGAGAAGAGATTCTTAAGTAATCTGTAGTGAATCTTGAGTAGTGGTCAGTGGGTAGTGAGTGCTGGGTAGTGTTGAGTAGTGAGCAATGAGTAATCAGTCGTGAGTAGTGAGTACAGTGTAGTGCGTAGTGAGTAGTGGGTAGTGGGCCGTGGTTGTTAAGTAGTGGATAGTGAATATTGAGTAGTCTAGTAGTAGAGTGTACGGAGTAGTGAGTAGTGAATCAGTGAGAGGTGAGTAGAGAGTAGTGACTTGTGAGCAGTGAGTTGCGAGTAGCGCGTTGCGAGTAGTGGGTAGTGAGTTGCGAGTCGTGAGCAGAGAAGTTGCGAGTAGTGAGTAGGGAGTAGCGAGTACCGAGCAGTGATTTGCAAGCAGTGAGGCTAACGAGTAGTGAAGAGTGAGTAGCGAGTAGGGAGTGAGGAGTAGTGAGTAGTGAGTAGTGTGTAGTGAGTAGTGTGTAGTGATTAGTGAGTAGTGAGTAGTGGGCAGCGAGTAGCGAGTGGTGAGCAGCGAGTATTGTGTAGTGGTCAGGTTCGGATTAGGGTTAGGGGTGAAGGTAGGGCTAAAAGATTGGGGTTCGGGCTGGTAGGGGTTGGGTTCTGGTGGGGCCAGTGGGCGGCGTGGCGAAGGGGGGGATGGGGGGGGGTGAGTTTTGAATCCAAACGGGGGGAGAGGGGTGGGTCGGACCCCCTCCGCCCCCTTTTCAAAGGGAGGTTTTGGTTTACGAAACCACGAAGGGGGGGTGTCCCCGACGACGGACTGGGAAGGGGGGGGGTCCTCCAGCGGCGAGCCCTCCTAGTTATTGCTCTATCCGCGGACTCGTGTCAAAGCCGACCTGGAGCTCCAACAAGAAGACCCAACCGTGTTATGCGCTTTTGGACCGGGGGATCTGCGTACATATCAGGAGGAGGTGGCGGGTGATCAGGAGGATGAAAGAGGAGGATCTGGAAGGAGGACGCGGACGAACAGCAGCAACAAGAAATGGAGTGGAAGGAACCGGAGGAGCAAGAGGACCAGTTGAAGGCGGCGGAGGGGATTTGAGGGGGGCGACGACGACTAACATTGATTCAGATCCAAAGAAATGGCCCGCGCGAGGGCGTCAGCGAAATTCTGACGACGGGGGCAAAGCGCCGATCCAAGCACGAGGCCCGCGCCGAAGCTGGAGCACCACTCCGAAACACCGAGGATCGGTCGGACTGTGAAACAAGCTGTAGGGCACACCATCGTTGTCACATTCTGTGTGTAGACTACAGCACGCGGGGAGAACCCGCTATCGTCCATACGGAGCCAGGGGAAATTGAAGAGTCGCCTTCGTTCTTGATGTGTAATCTGAAAGGAGGCGGAGGAGGAGGAGGAGGAGGAGGAGGAGGAGGAGGAGGAGGAGGAGGAGGAGGAGGGGGGAGGGAGGTGGGAGGCCTCGCCATGCGGATCCTTCCTGGAGCGGTGCGCCGCCGATCGGTACTGTCGGAATGGGTACGGATCGAAAGGGACGACGACGAGGACGACGGACGACGGACGACGGACGAGTACGAGTACCAGCTTTGGACGACGACGGCGACGACGACGACGAAGCCGACCAACAGACGACGACCGATTTTCAACACGCGCCTGTTCAGACATTTTCCGCGTTTCCCAAACCACATTGCCGGCAGCAGTTCCTGCCAATTTTGAGCAGAACTCGCTGTCGGTGTCGCAAGGCGTAAGGCCGAGGCAACTGAGTGGGTAAATCATTGTTGTCATCCACTTTTGGCAATTGGCCAGAGGCGAGGCCAAAGGCGACCCATCGGCCCATAGGCGATTGTCAATCAAGATCGCCCGCCAGGAAACCCAGTGGCCCGAAAGTCCCAGAAAAATAGCTGGGGTCCGAAGACCGACAGCAGTTCCTGTCCATTTTCAACATCTGTTGTTTGACGTTTCGGCTGGTGAGGCGGCCCATCGTCTTGAAGGATGTCATTGTGGGCATGCTTCTACCTTACTCAGGGGGAGGGGTAAACCCTTGCCCAGAGGGCAATCACATGGTTTTCGCTAGAATACCTGGCGCGCCAAACCACCTGCAGGCAGACAGCTTGTTGTGTGGGAGCCATGCATCCACTGGTGCGGGAGCACCAGGTCAGATAGCAGAAGATGGCACGACCTTCGCCGCGCGGTGGTACAGCCGAAACTACTGGCAATGATGGGAAACCTTTCCAAGGGTACGCTTGCATCCTTGCCTCTTCGGCCCATCCTCCACCATTTTCGATGGCCCGCCGCGCTCGAAAACGCTTCAGCACGGGCGTCCAAGGGCCCTGCATCCTTGTGGCGCATCCTTGCTATCAGTTTTGACTGTACAGTGGAGACCCATACCAAGAAACACGCTCCTTGCCTCCAAGGTGCCCTGGATCTCTTGGGTGTCGATGGTTTTGCTGTGGAAAGCGTGACGCTCCCCAACACGAGAACTCTGTGGACGTCCTGGGGGTTGTTTTTTTTGTGGAAGGTTTCTCGTGGTCGAGCCCCTACTGCACGGCCGATGCACGCAGGTGCAGGGCTCATTTCGACTCGTCCGATTCGATTCGATTCGATTTCGATGACTTCGATTCCGATTCGATTCGACCTGGGATTTCGGTCTGGGGTCCGATTTCTCTCAACGGAGGCCCGCAAGCCTGCCGATGCCTGCCGATTCGACTCCTCCCGCCTCGGCCGCCGAGTTCCGTCGGCCCGCTTCGTGCCGATCGCCGGCCCGCCTCGTCGATCCGATTCCGGGTTCTCCTGCAGGTGGCGAGAGCGAGCCCCCAGGGTTCGGAGGGCACCAACTATACACCAACACCGATCCTGGCCCAGGATCACCCTGGGCCCAGGATCGGTGTATATGCCTTCTTGCGCAAGGCAGGAGGGCGTATACACCGATCCTGGGCCCAGGGTGATCCTGGGCCAGGATCGGTGTTGGTGTATAGTTGGTGCCTTCCTAAGGGTGGCACTGCGCGCGGCAGGTCCGCGCCGCCCCGCCGCGGCGGGTCGACGCCGGCGCGGGCGCGCTCCAGCTCGAACGCCGCCCCCTGGCGGCTCGGGGGTCGGGCCCCGGGGCCCGCAGGGGGGAGGCTCCAAGGGCGCGAGGTCCACGCAGAAAGAGGGGGTGCACAACCTCCGCGAGCCTCCCTCGGGGGTGGCCAAAGGGGGGGGGGGACTATGACCTTCCAGGAGGGCAAAAAAATAGCACCCGACGTAAAAACCTTATCCTAGAGCTATTCTACGTCTTGGTTTTAGGCTGTTTCGCTCCGATTTGTAGGTGTTTAGGTTCCAGTGCTAAAAAATAGCTCTCTGGAAGGTCAGGGTATGGGGGGGGGATGTCATGGCAGGGGCCATGATGCTTCCCCAGATCTCATGGCGCCCCTTCTCGTTTCACTGCGTCCCTGGCCGCCCCCCCCTGGGCCGCGCACGCGCCGCCGGCCACGATTTGCGTCCCCCACTCTTGGACGCCCCCCTCTTGGCCGCCCCCGAGGTCCACACAAGAGGAGGGACGGACAACCTCTGTGAGCCTCCAATCAGGGTGGAGAGAACACCCACAGACGCAAAGAATCGTCGGTTCCAAAGGAGATGTGGAATCTGCGCGGAATGGGGGGGAATACGAGCGTCCAGAACACATGTGGAACATGTGGAATCTTGGGACGTGTGTCAATTTATTCTATAGGCTTACGCCACACCCGCCGACCCCTATATAAACGATTGCGCCTCCAGGACTGCATTTCACGAGGCTTGTCCGAATCATGACACGGCGCTCGACATCGTTCCTGTTGCTTCGTTGCTGTTATCGTACCTCTTGGTGCTCTTTTGTGGCCTTCTGGTGGCATCTTGGCCTGTCTGCAGGCCATATCCGGCCGCCTCGAGGCATCTTGGGCCAAGTTTTGGGGCCTCTTGGGGGCTTCCTGGGGGCTTCTTGGAAGCCTTTGAGGTTCTCTTGGGGGTCCCTCAGGCCTCTTGGGGTGTTCTTGGGGCAGGCTGGGGGCGTCTTAGGGCCGAAGGCTCGAAAAGGAGCCCTCGGGACTCCGTCTTGGAGCCGTCTGGGGGCCCTCTTGGGCTGTCTTGGGGGCTTCGTGGGCTGTTGTTGGCTCTTCGACCCTTCTTGGGGGCCCCTTTGGCCATCTGGGGGCGATATTGAAGGTTTATTTGCCCGTCTGGGACGTTGTGAAAACGGAAATATGCGAGCATGCGAAAAATGCTTGTTTTCCGAAAGGGAATGGGACGATTTCTGTTTCTTGGGACCCTTTTGGGGCGCAACTTAGGGGGCCTTTTGGGGCGTCTTGGCAGCTTCGGAGGCCGCCTGGAGGCCATCGTGGGCGTCAAGGCGCGATATTTAGGCGAATCGTGGCCTCCTGGGACCGTCTGGAGAGCGCTTTGGTGCCTTATTGGCAAGTTTTGGAGCTCTCCGCTCCCCCGTGGCACGTTCGGTCCGGGGTCGGGCTTGGCCCGGTTTGGGGTCCCTGGGGGGGGGTGATTATGGGGGAGGATAATCTCACACGCCTAGAGACCCACAAGGGGTCGGCGGATTTGTGTCCCTGGGTTCTTTCAAAAAGCAGTGAATGTGGCTCAAGATTAAACTGTCCTCCAGGCGTCACAAACCATGAGCCAGCCGTTGCTGTGAGGTGGAGGTGGCTTTGCCTGTGGGTTGATGACCATCTCGGTGATAAGTGATGAGTGGCCCTCTTCCTCCCAGCCATCAGCGCGCTGGTGTGGAGCTTCGTGGTGGTAGTGGTGGGGGTGCTGGTGGCTTGATAGATGTGTAGGTGATGGGTGGCATCCTCCTTGACAGGCGTACGGGAAACACGACGGAGGGGCGGGGTGAGGACTCCACCATGGCGCCAGTGTTTTGCTCCCACCTTGCCGCGAGGACATCGGTGCCTACAACTGGTGCTGGTCGGACCGACTCCCGCTCCGAGAGTAGAAGGGGGGTGCACAGAAGAAGAGGGAAGGCTAAGTTGGAGCGTCCTTTTGACCGAGCGGTTGTCGTCTTGGCCGCGGACAGTCAGGACCCTTCCGTCCAGGGACGATGTATGAAATGTTGGAAGTTTGGATTCGGAGCCACGATGGCTCCAAGGAAGTCACGCGACGCATCTCAGGAGCGGGCGAGCTTCCCCGAGACTGCCCAGCATTACGGCGAGTCACCGCTGCCTTTGTGGAAACACCGATATGAACAAACTCTGTGCCAACACTTTGCCACGCTATTGGACAATGTGGTCCCCCAGCCGTTGTGGAAACCCTTGGGGGAGGGGGAGAAGGAGGGTAAAAAGCAGGGGAGGGAGGAGGATTATGTTGGATTCGTCTATTCGAGGTTCGAGAGCTAATAACTGCAGCGGAGCGAACCATCTTGGGCCATCGTGGCCGTCTTGGAGAGCATCTTGGACCGTCTTGGAGGCCGGCTAGAGCCATCGATTTGAAGGACATCGTGGCCGGTTTGGAGAGGCCATCTTGGACAGTCTTGGGGCCATCTGGTGTTGTTGGGCCGTCTTGGAGCCATCTTGGAGGCGTCATGGGCCGTATGAGGCTGTCGGGAGCCCCCGAGGGCAAAACGCCGAAATCATGATAATACTTTGGATAATGATTGGTATTTGTCTCTTGATGCCCTCTTAGGGGTCAATGGGAGGCTTCCTAATGCGTCTTGACGGGCATCTTCGGCCGTCATGAGGCCATGCTGGCCGTCTTCGGAGCGTCTTGGGCCGTCTTGGAAGCCACAGCGGGCCACCTGATCCGACTTGAGGGTCGGAATGAATATCTTGAAGGCCATCTGGGAGCTTCGTGCCTTCCTGGATGCCCTTTTAGAACCATGTGGAGAATGGGTTTAGTACGTCTCGGGTAATCGAACAGCTTCTTGCCAGCCGCGGTGTAGTGACCGCCTTCAGTTCAGCGCGAGGTCGGGAATTTCGTGCCCACCTTCACTCCTTCGGTAATGTTCTATTCAGGTGCTTAGATGCCGCACCAACGAGCATAGCTTCGGAACGGAAATCCAGACACTATTGCCAGCATTGTGCCTGTGGGGTCTTCCAATAGCCGAAACACCTGAGACAGTCCATGTCCATCGCGCGCTTGCCAAGGGAGCATTAAGGCAGATGACAGAACAAACAACAGGACGATGACCGATTGCGCGTGTGCACATCTGGATCTTGGACGTGAGGCTTGTAAGCGGATCGTTCCGAGATGTCCCGATGGGGGCCTCCAGGTGACTCCGTGGAGCCCCCCGCGGTGGCGCAGTTTTGTTTATGATTTCGTGCGTTCCTTGCGCGAGCGGCCGGCCGGCGGGCGGACAGGAGGACAAGTCTCGCGTTCGGCCTCGCTTGCCCGCCGTGTCGTGGACCATGGGCCTGCTGTGACCTTCCTATCCTGGCCATGCTGACCGTGTCCCACCCCCCTCCCTCTCAGAACACGCACCTCCCAATCGACGGGGCCTGGCGACGCCCCACTCAGTGCTTGCTCCGCGGTGGCGGATATGGCGGCTGATAAGACCATGGTCGGAGGGCACCAACTATACACCAACACCGATCCTGGCCCAGGATCACCCTGGGCCCAGGATCGGTGTATTCGCCTTCTTGCGCAAGGCAGGAGGGCGTATGCACCGATCCTGGGCCCAGGGTGATCCTGGGCCAGGATCGGTGTTGGTGTATAGTTGGTGCCCTTCCACATGGCGAAGCTAATGCGATCGCTGGGCACTGCGACTCCATCTCCGCATCCGACCTGGAACGATGTCAGGAACGGGGCCACCTTGGGCAGCCCACAGCGGCGGGCAGAGAGGGAGGGAGGTAGATTTTGAATTTTGGGGGGCCCGCACTGCGAACCGAGGAGGAGGAGGAGGAGGAGGAGGAGGAGGAGGAGGAGGAGGAGGAGGAGGAGGAGGAGGAGAGGAGGAGAGGAGGAGGAGAGGAGGAGGAGGAGGAGGAGAGGAGGAGGAGGAGGGGAGGAGGAGGAGGAGGGGGGGAGGAGGAGGAGGAGGAGGAGGAGGAGGAGGAGGAGGAGGAGGAAGAGGAGGAGGAGAGAGTCAATTAACCCCCCCCCCGAGGAGCGGCAGCACGCAATTGGACGATTGCTGCCCGACTCTGACCACGGCTACCCGATGTTGAGCAGTGTGGTCCTCTGACACCGGAAGCCATCTCAAACATCCGAGAGTTAGGCGGGCTTCCCATCGAGGCATCTCAGACACACTTTAATAATTGACGCGGGATTGTCGTGCAATCCTCCATCGAATAAGGACCATCATGTATTCACCTAGCGCACGCTACTAGATCATATCAGTTGGATGGGTGACGCGATGGAAGTTGGCGCAGTACATGGCGCGCAGCGGTGAGGCACGCGGGATGTGACAGCTGACGGACACACAAAAGGTAACTTTGGCAGGGAGTTAACATGTGAAGCAATGTCGGGCAACCAGAAATTCAAACTTGCTGTCGGCTCGCTTCTCCCATTCTGATACAACCCAACTGATCGTGTGGCCCGCGCAATGTTTTGACGGCCTCGAAAGAGACAGCGGGCACTGCAACACATGTTTTCACGTTCTGCGGGGTGCTGTGGCGAAGATCCGCCATCTTACGCGAGGGAGAGATGTGCTCGTATCTGTTGAGAACGCACCTGACTGACGAGTGGACCGTCGTCCACCTTCCATTCGTTTGCCGCCCGTGCGCACGCTTCTTTTCTCACCAGCACGAAGACAGGCCATTTATACAGTGACGATGATCCCGTTGCTGGCCAAGGAAGAAAAGCAATGCTCCAAATCTGGGAGCATGCCCCTATATGACTTTAGCCCAGAAGTGGGCTACTCTTCTCATCTTATGACGATGATGTATCATTTTCGTAACAATAAATATGCGTGTTATGTTTCGGGACCGCCTGTTCCGTGAGCTGCGCGCGCTGGGCTTGCTTTCGCGCTACGTTGCTTATCGGTGACTGACATTTCTGCAGCGCATTTTATTTTTCAGGCGGATGCGAGTCTGATCCTGTCTCTTCCCCTCTCAGTTGTACGGGAAGTTTCTTGGGGTCGCAGGGCATCGTCTATCCACTGCCAGGTAGGTTTGCGTGTGCCAGGCACGCGCGCCCCATTTGCTTGTCTACATACTTCAAGCCCCATTGTCGAGGTAAAACCTCATGCTCCATCCTTCTCCACCTTCGTCACTATGCGCCTCATACTTTTTACACGATGCTTGGACAACGGAAAAGGCCACTTCCGATTATGTATTGTCTTTCCCGGTGTGCTACTGCTCGCATCTGCCGTCGCGCTGTGATCGGACGGGCCGGAGAGACGAGGCAGGGTGGGGAGGTGTCGGGGGGGCAGGGGTCCGGGGGGGGTCGGGTCTGCGAAAGATGTTCCCATCACGCTGGCACAGCTTTGGGATGCGCACGGACATCTCCCCAGGGAATCCCAGTTGGGACTATTTGGGCCAGCTGTTTGCGTACAGCCCGAAGCAACACCATATTTTGTGTTCAAATGTACATCCACGCTTGGTGCGGAAAGCCTGCGGCCCAGGGCATGGCAGCACTAACAGTTGGCGCAGTGTGCTCGGCGTGCGCGGCGGGTCGGCGGACATATGTTATCCGTCGCGTTTGCCGCTGCAGGGTGCCCACCAAGTTCTTGGGACAATTTCTTTCGGGCAGCGTTTCCTCAGATTTAGGTGGGTCTTTAAATACATATTGTGAAGGCCTTGCGGCCGGTGCCGCCGATTTTGAAGGCGGGACCTTCCCCGAAACCTTGGGGTCCCCTCCCGGGGCCTCGGGGCCGGGGCCGGGGCCAGAGCCGGGACCAGGGCCGGCCCCCTCCCACAGGGGGAACTTTCCCCTGCACGCTCTTTCCACGGGTGGGACCACCCCCGGGGACCCGCCAGAACCCCGGGGGGGCGGCGGTAATCTGACCCAGGGCCCCCCCTCCCTACCCCCCATCCGTACCCCCCCTCCGTACCCCCCTCACCCCCCTACCCTACCCCCACCCCCGCTCCCCGTCAGGGAAGGCAGAAAAGGAAGGGAATCGATTTGACTATGACAACGATGACGACGCCGACGCCGATGCCGACACCGACGGAAGACGAAGGCGACGCTGACGACGACGCTGGCGGCGACGACGACGCCGACGACGACAGCGTCTCACACATGCCGAAGTGTCGGTAGATTTCACCCCGTGTTTCGTCGCAGCGCCTGTCATGTTCTTCCAGCGCTGTTCAATTCAAGCAGCATGTAAGGAGATTTGTCTGTTTCCTGCGCGCGCGATCGCTATCCCCCCCCTCAGCAGGCCGAACCAAATTCTTTGCCATTGGAGCGAGCGGCCAGTGTTGCTCCGCCACTCCGCCTGCGTATTGTGTCCTCATCCCTTCCTCTTTTTGTCCGCTCCTTCCTTCCGTCCGACCCTATCCTACCCTCCCCCTTGCCTTCCTCAAGCTCCTCCAGGTCATCCCTCATTTTCCAGCTCCCTCCCTGCTCTGGCCCTATCCTTCTTAACTCCCTCCCTCCGTCCTTTCCCGCTTCCTCCGTCCTCGGGCACCCACGGTTCGCGTGAGCCAGAGTTCTGCCGCATCCGAAAGGCCATTGCAACGCGCGCTTTGCCCGAACAGGCACGGCCACGCGCGCTTTGCCGCGGGTGCCTGCGTCGGCTCCCCCCCCTTGCTTCCTCGCGCCCCCCACCCCGGAGCCTCCGCTCTTCTCGGCGTGCCATCGGAGTGAGCATGTGGCGTCAGGCAGGTCCTTCCCTCCCCCCGACCCCGCCGAGCCGCACGCGGCCGCCCGCCCCAGGAATCGACTGGGTGGCACGAAGACGGCAACCCTGGCGTAGACTATTGGCTGACCACCAACACGACCTACACCACCGCGTCCACCACCCAGACCACCTCGACCCAGGCTTCAAACAAGAGCAACCGGCAGACACATATACTTTCGAAGGTCCGCGCGGATTTTTTGGATTGGCGTTGGACCCGCCTCCCTTGCGCGCGGAGCGCGCCATGGGCGGCGCCGCCAGGAGGGCCCAGGTCCGATCGAGGAAATCAGCGCGGACCGCCGAAAGTTTATTTTTATGCAGTTGGTCTTCTTGTGAGGTCACCGTCACCGAGGTCACCGCCACCGAGACCACCGCCACCCAGTTCACCGGCACCACCACGCTGGAGACCACCGCGACCACCACTGAGGCCACCGCCAAGGCGACCGCGAGCGAGGACCACGGCGCGAAAGCGGCCTCGGGCGCCGGCGGCGACGCCGCCGCGCCCGCACCCACGACCACCACGCTTCAGACGCTGCTAAAAAAAGGACTCCGCGCGGCAGGGGGCGGGGGCTGCGCTCCGCCTCGTCGGCGGGGCCCTCGGGCCCCCGGAGGAGAGAGGGATGCCGCTGCCGCTGCCGCTGCCCTCGTGCCTGCCACTTTGCTGGGGCCACCCTGGCAGGCCGCCGTCGCCACCGGCGGCTTCGCCTCGCAGTCCTGACGTCAGGACGCTCCCGGGAGCACCGACATCCTTGGCACCGCTCGGGCGTGTGCACTTTTCCTTTGGCGAGGACCATCGAGGAGCATCCTTCCTCATTGGGCGAAAAAACAACGCACGAAACCAAAAAAAAAAAAGCACAGGGAATGGGCGTCCGAGCGATGGCGAGCATCGGCGTTGTTCGGCCTTTTGTGGTCTCGCCACCCGGTGGGACCCTCGGGCCAAAGCGCGGCGCCGGCCATGCGCGACGGCGATGTCGACGATGTTGTCACCGCCGGCACTGCCGTCGTGGGGTCGAGTCGAGGCCAGTGGGGGCGGTGCAGGCTTTCTCTAGTCGCCTCCACCTCAGCAGCCCCCTGTCGTGAATGCGGATGCCACAGTGGACTCCTTCTGAGGGGTCCAAGTCCGCTATATATGATCTTGGGAAGAAGGTTCACAGAACCCCCCCGCCCCGAGATGGGAGGGGCCCCAGGGTTCCACAGGCCCCCCCCCCCCGGATGGGATGGGGTGGGGAAGACGACGACGGCACGAACGACGACGACGACGACAACGACGACGACGACGACGCCGACGCCGATGCCGACGCCGACGCCGCTGCCGACGCCCACGTCGCTGCCGACGCTGGCGCCGCCGACGCCGGCGCCGCCGACGACGACGCCGATGCCGACGCCGACGCCGACGCCGACGCTGACGCCGACGCCGACATCGACGGAAGACGACGTCGACGACGACGTTGACGACGACGACGCTGACGACGCCGATGTTGCCGATACCGACACTGACGGAGGACGATGTCGACGACGACGACGTCGACGACGACGCTGGCGACGACGACGACGCCGACGTTGACGATGCTGGCGACGACAACGACGCCGACGACGCCGACACGACGATGACGACGCCGATGCCGCCGATACCGACACTGACGGAGGACGACGTCGACGACGCCGCTGCCGACGATGACGACGACGACGATGCTGACGACAACGACGCCGACGACGACGATGACGACGACGACGACGCCGACGACGACGCCAACGACGATGCCGACGCCGACGCCGCTGCCGACGCCGACGCCGCTGCCGACGCTGGCGCCGCCGACGCCGGCGCCGCCGACAACGACGACGCCGACGCCGACGCTGACGCCGACGCCGACGCCGACGCTGACGCCGACGCCGACGCCGACGCCGACGCCGACACCGACGGAAGACGACGTCGACAACGACGACGCTGACGACGACGCTGACGACGACGACGGTAACCCCCCTCCACCCCGCCACGCCCACAGGGCCACGAGCATAGGGGGAGGGGGTGGGAGCGATCCCATTCGCGAGGCCCTGCGACCTTGGTTCTGGAAAGCTCTTGGCGAAAGCAGCGGCACGTCCACCCTCCGCCACGCCACCCTCACCTTCACTGGAGCGAGGTGGGGAGCGATCCCATTCGCGAGGCCTTCGCGGGGCTCACGGGCGTAGTCACGGGCGTAGTCACGGGCGTAGTCACCCGTCCAGCGGCGAGGGGGGGCGTCACTCGACCCCAGATGCGTTTTGGGCGGGGAGGGGGCAACCCTGGATCAGATGCAGACAACCTCCTCAGTGGGAATGGATGGGTGGAAGGGGTTGGTTGTCAGATACAGCGCGGGCGCACCCAGCTCGACCTCGGCCCTTCGCCCACCTCCGGGAGGCGCGCGTCCGCACACGCCCCGGCCTGGAGGCGCGGAGTGGTGGGGGTGGACAGTTGCCCGCCCCCCCCCCGCGAGCGGGAGAGCGTCCAGACATCGACCCCTCGCCGGGAGCTTGGTTTCCAGGAGGTTTTTTTTTTTCCGGGAGGCGTAGGAGGAGGAGGAGGAGGACGAGGAGGAGGAGTTATTATTATTATGATATGATGATGATGATGATGATGATGATGATGATGATGATGATGATGATGATGATGATGATGATGATGATGATGATGATGTCGATGATGATGATGATGACGACGATGATGACGACGATGTCGATGATGATGATGATGATGATGATGATGATGATGATGATGATGATGATCATGATGATCATGATCATGATCATGATCATGATGATGATGATGATGATGATGATGATGATGAGGAGGATGAGGATGAGGATGAGGATGAGGATGAGGATGAGGATGAGGATGAGGATGAGGATGAGATGATGAGGATGAGGATGAGGAGATGATGAGGATGATGATGATGATGTGATGATGATGATGATGATGATGATGATGATGATGATGATGATGATGATGATGATGATGATGATGATGCTGATGATGCTGATGCTGATGCTGATGCTGATGCTGATGCTGATGCTGATGCTGATGCTGATGCTGCTGATGCTGATGCTGTTGCTGTTGCTGTTGCTGTTGCTGTTGCTGTGCTGTTGCTGTTGCTGTTGCTGTTGCTGTTGCTGTTGCTGTTGCTGATGCTGTTGCTGTTGCTGATGCTGCTGATGGTGATGTTGCTGATGCTGCTGATGGTGATGTTGATGGTGATGGTGATGCTGATGATGCTGATGCTGATTCTGATGATGATGCTGATGATGGTGATGCTGATGATGATGCTGCTGCTGATGACGATGATGATGATGATGGTGATGGTGATGTGATGATGATGATGATGATGATGATGATGATGATGATGATGATGATGATGCTGATGCTGATGCTGATGCTGATGATGATGATGATGATGATGATGATGATGATGATGATGATGATGTTGAGAGGAGGAGGATGATGAGGAGGAGGCACGTCCCAGGAATCACGTTTTGGCACGTTGTTGCAACGTCAGGGCGCAACAGTCACTTTGATTCGCAGTGTTGATGTGCCAGGAGTGGTGTACAGGAAGTTCTTCAGGCGCATGTTTCCAGGAGGTGGGCCACTCCCCCTCAGCCCTCCTCCTCCTCCTCCTCCTCCTCCTCCTCCTCCCCTCCACCGCGGCCCGCCCCGCCCAGAGCGTCGAAGAGGACGAGGAGGAGGACAAGGAGGAGGGGGAAGAAGAGAATGAGGTGGAGGTCGTGAACGAGGCCGAGGACGACGAGCGAAGACGAGGTCGAGGAGACCCTCCCCCTCTCCTTCCTTGGTGGCGAGCAAAGAAAGGCAGGGCTTTTTCGGGAAGGGACAGGCCTCCCGAACCCGTGCGTCCTGCGCCCTCGGAGGAAGGGGGGGCGGACCTTTTCCGAGGGCCGCCCCTCCCCTCCCCGCTCAGCGTGTCGGCCGCCAGTTCCCCCCCGGCACCCTCCCCCGAAGCGTTCGTGCATTTTTTCCACAAGGGGCGACGCAACGAAAACGGGCTCGTCTGCGCCGGCACTCGTGCGGAAGATCCCCGTGTAAGATCGCGCGCGAGCGCCCTCGTTTCCGATGTGGCGTGGCGCGCTGGCGGCTTGTGTAAGTTATCGCGTCAGGTATTGTAGTGGCCTCCGGCCAGAGCCGCCGATCCGGGACGCTTCCGTTGCTGCCGGAAGTGCGCGATGGCGGTCATGACCGGCGACGACGGCGAGCGGTGAGGATAATGATGACGATTGGGAATGGAGGCAACGGAGTAGGATGAGGAGGAGGAGAAGGATCATGATGAGGTGGAGGGGGGTGGGGGGGGGAAGGGCAGGAGTAGCAGGATGTTAAGGATGAGGAAGAGCAGGAGGAAGCCGGAAGTGGAAGAGGGGGAGGAGGAGAAGGAGGAGCATGACGAGGATGAGATTTTCGGCGGTTGAAGGAGACGTTCGGCGGTTGTTGGAAAGCCTCTTTGGGGCCAGGTGTTGGCCCTCTTTGGTTTGACACCTCGCCAATTCGGCGCACCTCTGACAAGTTTTGTGCTAGAGTTGTCTGCGCGCGTCTTGGATGCATGTTTTGAAAGTCTTTGGGGCCTTTAGAGGGCTTCAGAAGGGGCCTCTTCGGGGCCAGTTGGAAGAGTCTTGGGGCCTCTTCAGGCCTCTTGGAAGATTCTCTGGGGGCCTGCTGGGGGGTTTTTGGGCCATTTTCGGCGCGTGAGCGCCTTCGTTTCCGATGTGGCGTGGCGCGCTGGCGGCTTGCGTAAATTATCGCATCGGGTATTCATCAGGTATTTATGTTAGTTCGAGTAAGACCCGTTCGTTTTCGAGTTCGAGTTCGTCGCTCACATTTACTTGGAATTGTAGGAGGGACACGGCATGTCACGATAAGGGGGCCCAGGCGGGCGGGGCGCGGTTTGCCGCGTCCAAGGCGTGACTTGTTGTTGTTGTTGTTGTCGTTGTTGTTGCTGTTGTTGTTGTTGTTTCCTATCTTGCGCCATGAGGAGGAATATACATACAGACTGATGAGTGAGGGGTGCGGACGAGGAGGACAGTGGACGGAGGATCACGTAGGACGAGAAGGGAAGAAGAGGATCTGGGATGGATGGATAATGATTCCGCTGATGATGATGATGATGATGATTATGATGATGATGATGATGATGATGATGATGATGATGATGATGGTGACGATGATGATGATGATGATGATGATGATGATGATGATGATGATGATGATGATGATGAGGAGGAGGAGGAGGAGGAGAAAGAAGAAAAAGGAAGAGGGGGGGATCACCTTGTTTTCATGTTTTGACTTTCATTTCGGCGCGGCTTGATTGACATCTGCCCCCAAGGGGAATATCAGGAAGGAGGGGCAAAAGGGAGGAGCTGGAACAGGAGGAGGGGGCCTACATTGCTGAACCGAATCATGCGACCTGCCCGACTTCCTTGCACGAAGTCACTCCCCTATAACCCCCGCAGCCTGCCACTGGAATCACAGGTGCCTCCCAGACGCCAAGCTGCACGTTTGGGCTTCCTCAGGTTCGCCAGGGCTGGTGTTAAGTCGGGCATGTCCCCCTACAGGAGGAATATCCATGAATTGTCTCACACACACACACACACCAAAAAATTAGCCTGGCGAAGGACCCAACCATATGCAGTTGTGAATATTGCAAATATGAATATCGTTTTCGGTGGCGCTACCTCTGGGTAGGGGAGACGCATGCGAATACCCCCACTGGGGCCTTCGGTGGAGCTCCCTATGGGGCTACGAAACGCTGCCCTGGGTGGGGGAACCGCATGCGGGCACCCCCACTGGGGCCTTCGGTGGAGCTCCCTATGGGGCCACGAAACGCTGCCCTGGGTGGGGGAACCGCACGCGGGCACCCCAACTGGGGCCTTCGGTGGAGCTCCCTATGGGGCTACGAAACGCTGCCCTGTGGGGGGGGGGGGACCGCATGCGGCAGCCCCACTGGGGCCTACGGTGGAGCTCCCTATGGGGCCACGAAACGTTGCCCTGGGTGGGGGAACCGCATGTGGACACCCCCACTGGGGCCTTCGGTGGAGCTCCCTATGGGGCTACGAAACGCTGCCCTGGGTGGGGGAACCGCATGTGGACACCCCCACTGGGGCCTTCGGTGGAGCTCCCTATGGGGCTACGAAACGCTGCCATGGGTGGGGGAACCGCATGTGGACACCCCCACTGGGGCCTTCGGTGGAGCTCCCTATGGGGCTACGAAACGCTGCCCTGGGTGGGGGAACCGCATGCGAACACCCCCACTGGGGCCTTCGGTGGAGCTCCCTATGGGGCTACGAAACGCTGCCCTGGGTGGGGGAACCGCATGCGAACACCCCCACTGGGGCCTTCGGTGGAGCTCCCTATGGGGCTACGAAACGCTGCCCTGGGTGGGGGAACCGCATGCGAACACCCCCACTGGGGCCTTCGGTGGAGCTCCCTATGGGGCTACGAAACGCTGCCCTGGGTGGGGGAACCGCATGTGGACACCCCCACTGGGGCCTTCGGTGGAGCTCCCTATGGGGCTACGAAACGCTGCCCTGGGTGGGGGAACCGCATGTGGACACCCCCACTGGGGCCTTCGGTGGAGCTCCCTATGGGGCTACGAAACGCTGCCCTGGGTGGGGGAACCGCATGTGGACACCCCCACTGGGGCCTTCGGTGGAGCTCCCTATGGGGCTACGAAACGCTGCCCTGGGTGGGGGAACCGCATGTGGACACCCCCACTGGGGCCTTCGGGGAGCTCCCTATGGGGCTACGAAACGCTGCCCTGGGTGGGGGAACCGCATGTGGACACCCCCACTGGGGCCTTCGGTGGAGCTCCCTATGGGGCTACGAAACGCGTGAGAGGTGTGCCGAGAGCAGAGGCAAGGAGGGGGAGGAGGGAGGAGGGGGAGGAGGAAGGAGAGGAACGCGGGGCACCGTCTCTTCAAAACGAGGACCCAACACCACAGGATGGTTGGAAAAAATAGCGGACGATTTTACCATTATTTTTTGACTACTCTGCAACGCCCCTCGCGGGGGTGGAAACCAATTGAATCACAGTCACTCTCTGGAGCGTCGTCGTGACGCTTGTTGCTTGCCTTGAGACCTCCTGGAGCGTCCTGGAGTTTCCTTGGGATTCCCACGGCCTCCGAGGACGTCCTGAAGTCTCCAGTGGAGCTTCCCGATGCCTCCTGGGGCCTCTTGGCGGCTCTCTAAGAAACCACGCGCGGGGCCCCAACATTGGCGACAGTTTCAAGAATGGGAGCCTTCCCGTTGAGCAAGGGGGAGCGCGGTGGACGTTGAAAGATGACGACAGTGTCACACTTGAGGCCCAAAACCGTGCCGGGCGCACCCCGGCGCGAATCCCGGCCCTGCATAGTACGGTGCGATTTGTCCTCTCCCCACTGTCCCACTGGCCCCCGGGAGGGCTAGCTCATTGATTTCCGCTGGTAAGAAACACTTCCCCCCCCCTCTCGGCGGTGACGGAGGGCAGGCGGCGGGGGAAGGCGGGTTGGCAGGGTGGCTGGTTGGGCACGGAGAGCAGGCGAAGAGGATCGGCGGATTGGCGGGGTGACGGGGTAGGCGGCTGGGCTGGTTGGCTGACGGGTTGGCTGGGTGGCGGGGTGGCTGGGTGGGCTGGCTGGCTGGTTGGCTGGTTGGACGGGTTGGCATGTTGAGCTGGCTAGGGCAATCGGTCTCGATTTTGGGAGGCATTTTTGGACTATCGTCCAAGATCCGCCTGCAGGAGGACATGCCCGATCGAAGGCTGGTGGCCAGGGTAGGCTGGAAGATGCCGGCCGTCCTGCGCCGGCGAGACGGGGTGCAGGCCGCTCCTCAGAGCTCCCAGGGGGAACGACGGACGACGAGGCAGGCGCAGTGAAGCCAGGTCTCGCTCGTCAATGTGCCTCCTCCTCCTCCTCCCTCGAGACGGGGGGTCGCTCCTCCAGGATCTAACTGCCTGGCCCCCCTGGGGAAAGTGAGCGGTAGGCGAATGCTCACGAATGTCACCAATCGTCCCCCCGCCCCGCCCTACCAGTGTCTGCTGCACCTGTCATGGCGCCACATCGCAGAGCGGATTTCGTTTGGAAAACGAAAGGATGGGCCTAGAGTGCCCTGGAGAATTTCTTTCCGGATTTCGAGGTGAATTTCGTGCGGATTTGTTTTGGAGACGCAAACAAATCCACGCGAAATTCACTTCGTTTTTCACTCGACAGAAATCCACGCAAAAATCCGCTGCAGCACGTCTGCAAGGTCGTTGCAGTGACACCTGCCAGGCGACAGGCACTTGGAGGAGGAGAAGGTGGAGGAGGAGGAGGAGGAGGAGGAGGAGGAGGAGGAGGGAGGGAAGGAGGGAGCCAGGTGGCGGATAAGGAAGTGACGGTAAGAGGTTGGTTTTTCTCCCTGCCCATTTTCCTCCTCGCTACCTGTCTCCTCTGCACCGCATACTTCTTCCTGGCCTGCCGGCGTATCTGGCGGCAGCAACCCTTGCGGAGGGTTTGACCCCTGCGATTTTTGCATCGCGTGCACGCGTCATCGCCGACGCCGTCGCCGTTACCGTCGTCCGCCGTCCGTCGTCCCTCGGTCGTGGTCAGGAAAGCGCCTTTTTTATCCCCTAGCGATCACGGGGGGGGGAGAGGCCAGTAACGTCGCATTTCGCGCCGGCGCCGTCCGAGTATGTTCTGGAATAACCGAAGACAGGTGGCATAGCAGATACCTATAGGGATCCGTCGCGGCAGAGTGGGCATACATCTAGGGATCTGCAACGGCAAAACACCTCCCTTCCACCTCCTCCTCCTCCTCCTCCTCCTCCTCCTCCTCCTCGCTCGTCTATCATCCCTCCTTCTCCTCCTTCTCCTCCTTCTCCTTCTCCTCCTTTTCTTCCTCCTCCTCCTCCTTCTCGCTCGTCTATCATCCCTCCTCCTCCTCCTCCTCCTCCTCCTTCTCATGCTTCTCTTTCTCCTTCTCCTCCTCCTCCTCCTCCTCCTTTTTTTTTTTTCCACCGCAGGCGCACACACCAAATCCATGTGTCAGGTCCGTACTAAAAATCTCAATGCAAAGGGGCCGTGCAGCCGACATGCAGGGAGGGGGGGAGAGGCAGCAGCAGAGGCAGGCAAAGAGAAGCGGCGGCGGGTACTCTGCTCCGAGTGTACATGATCCCTGGCGGGCGCGCCCCCCCCAGGCACACAGAACAAAGGGGATCAACACTCGAGCATCCGTCCCATGCCACACTCACTCCACGGCTGACCGAGGGCCCACCCAACACCGCAGCAAGCAAGAGCAGACAAAAGGGGCACGCCCCAAAAACGAGAACCCAACACAGAGAGGGAGGGAATACCTGATGGCAGGCGGCCACTGTGCCTCGAACATCGTCGGGAACCTGAGGGCGAGCGGGGAACACTCCCTCGCTTCCTCGCGCGAGGCGGCAGCCGGGGTGCCTCGAACTTCGTCGGGAACCTGAGGGCGGCGGCGGGGCGCAGAAGAGGAGAACGACCTCCTCCGCGCCAGACGCAACGGGTGTCTGGAGGCGCCACGGCTTGGCGTCGCGGGAAGGCCACCCTACCCTACCGAAGAGCGAACGACCCACGGCCAAGCGAAACGGACCGCCCGCCCGTCGGGGAACCAGAAGTCCACGAACTCCAGGAGAGAAGCACGGGCAAGGCGGCAGAGAGAGGCGGGGGGGCGGCGCGGCAAGAGAGGCACACTCTCCCGCGCACCGTCGGCCTGCGAGCGGAGAGGTCACAGAGAGCACTGACAGGCTCTCACAACCCAGGCTACAATACGGGGCCCTGAATTAACCAGAAGAATCAGTGCAGAAACGGCACAACAGAAAGTAAACCTCGGAAAACCAGCCAGCCAACCCGAGAGACCCACAAGGGTCCCATCACACTCTGACAGCATCATGCATGGACCTAAATCAGGAGGGGCCACAGGGGAAATGGGGGACACGGCAACTCAGGAGAGGGGGGGCACGGCAGGAGGAGCAGGAGAGGCAGGGGGAGGGGCGGCAGCAGCAGCAGCAGGCGCCCTCAGAGCACGAAGGGCCTCGTTTATCCTGGGGTGCCGACGGGACAACTGCGAGCATTGTGCGCTGCCAAAAAACAATCTATTAAGGCACACCCCACTAGGTCTCGTGACCGTCCCCACTGTGGCCCCAGACAACAGAGCGTGAGGAGCCAGTCCTCACCCGTGAGAGCCTCGGCCCAGGTCCTCAGAAGTCCACCACGGGGGGAACAAAACAAAAAACTCCTCCTCCTCCTCCTTCTCCCCATGCCGATGGCTACCGCAACTCTTGGGGCGGAGATTGTGCAGGACGCATGGGGTGCCAGTGAGGGTGTGCGATCCGCACACACCCGACGAGCACCTGCACAACCGCCCCGAGAGGCAGGGAACCTGGGCGACACCGGCAAAGTCGATCGAGGCATTCGCCTCCAGGACACAGACTGGCGAAAAGGCCAGCGGTTCTGAGTGCTTGTCGTCTCTTAGCGCTTGTGTCACCGTAGGACACAGTCTGGCGGCCGTGCCAGCGGTCCCGAGTGTATGTCGTTCCGCAGCGCTTCGTGTTACTTCGCACCACGCGGGTGCAAGAGGTATATACCTCCAGGACACAGTCTGGCGGCAAGGCCAGCGGTCCTGTAATCGATTGAGGCATTTGCCTCCAGGACACAATCTGGCGGCAAGGCCAGCAGTCTTGAGAGCATGTCGTTCCACACCGCCTGTATCCCCAAACGCCTGCAAAAAAGGCAGGCACCTCCAGGACAGTCTGGCGGCAAGGCCAGCCAGTTGCGACCCAGTGCGTTCCGTGCGCCTTCATGACCTTGACCCCCCCTCATGGCCATGCCCCAGCACTCCCATGCTATCCTGCATGTCCAGTGCCGGGTTCACCATGGCACGGCCTCAGTGTACCCCGCAGGCCTGCAGAAGAGGTATATACCTCGAGGACACAGTCGCAAGGCCAGCGGTCCTGTAGTCGATCGAGACATCCGCCTCCGGGACACAGTCTGGCGGCAAGGAGAGCGGTCCTGAGTGTTTGTCGCCCCGTAGCGTTTGCGTCACCATGGCACGGTCTCGCTGTATTCCACACGCCTGCACAAGAGGTCGATACCTCCAGGACACAGTCTGGCGGTAAGGCCAGCGGTCCTGTAGTCGATCGAGGCATCCGCCTCCAGGAAGCACTCTGGCGGCAAGGCCGGCGGTCCTGAGTGCTTGTCGCCCCGTCGCGCCTGTGCCACCGTGACACGGCCTCGCTGCACTCCACACGCCTGCGAAAGAGGTAGATACCTCGAGGACACAGTCTGGCGGCAATGCCAGCGGTCCTGTAGTCGACTGAGGCATCCGCCTCTGGGACACAGTCTGGCGGCAAGGCCAGCGGTCCTGAGTGCTTGTCGGTCTGTAGCGCCTGCGTCACCATGGCACGCCTTTGCTATACCCCACAAGCCTGCGCAAGAGGTAGATACCTCCAGGACACAGTCTGGTAGCAAGGCCAACGGTCCTGTAGTCGACAGAGGCATTTGCCTCCAGGACACAGTCTGGCGGCAAGGCCAGCGATCCTGAGTGTATCTCGTTCCGTACTGCCTGTGTCCCCATGGCGCGGCCGCGCTGCCCCGCACGCCAGTAAAAGACGCAGGCACCACCAGGACACAGTCTGGCGGCAAGACCAACCATCCACGAGCCCGTGCGCTACATGCTCTTTTCGCTCGCATGGTGCCGTGGCCACCGCCCCTTGCTGGGCCTGGTCGTTCTCATGATAAAAGTGCTCACCACTCCCATCTTTCCTGCAACTGCAGAGGACCTCGCCTTCACGCGTCCCCCAACCCGTGGCGTCTGCCGCCCCCTCCCCCTCCCCCGTTTTCCTTCTCCTCTCCCTCTCCCTCGCGCCCGCCCCCACTCCCCCGTCCCCGTCTTCCTCCCCCTCCCCTCAGTCGTTCGCCCACGGGTGCAGCGGGTCTGCCCTCCGTGCCTTTTCTCATGGTATGTCGCCCAGCAGCCTCCTTTGACCTTGACCCCCCTCACGCTCATGCCCAAGCACTCCCACGCTACCCTGCACATCCAGTTCTTGGTTCACCATGGTACGGCCTCGCTGTACCCCACACGCCTGCGAAAGAGGCATATACCTTCAGGACACACTCTGGCGGCAAGGTCAGCGGTCCTGTAGTAGATCGAGGCATCCGCCTCCAGGACACAGTCTGGCGGCAAGGCCAGCGGTCCTGAGTGCTTGTCGCCCCGTAGCGCTTGCGGCACCATGGCACGCCTTCGCCATACCCCACAAGCCTGCACAAGAGGTTGATACCTCCAGAACACATTCTGGCGACAAGGCCAGCGGTCCTGTAGTCGATCGAGGCATTCGCCTGGGACACAGTCTGGCGGCAAGGGCAGTGGTCCTGAATGTCTGTCCTTCCGTACCGCTAGTGTCAGCATGGTGCAGTCGCGCTGTACCCCGCATGCCTGCGCAAGCGATTGGTACCCCCAGGGCACAGTCTGGCGGCAAAGCCAACGGTCAAATAGTCGATCGAGGCATCCGACTCCGGGACACAGTCTGGAGGCAACGCCAGCGGCCTTGAGCGCATGTCGTTCCGAACCGCCTGTCACCATGGCGCGGCCTCGCGACACCCCACATACCTGCGAAACATGCAGGTACCTCCGGGACACAGTCTGGCGGCAAGGCCAGCCACTTGCGAGGCCCCGAGTTACTTTCGCCTGCCCGCTCGCCTTTGTGCCACGGGCCGCGCCCGCTCGTGTGCTTGGCCGCTCCCATGGTCCACCCGTCTACTGCTCCCACCGCTCCGACGCTTGCAGCGGACCTCGCCTCCCACGCGGCCCCCACCCCGTGGCGCCCACCGCCTCCTCCCCCTCCCCCTCTTCCTCGCGCCCGCCTGCCCCTATTCCTTCCCCGGCTTCCTCCCCCTCCCCCCAGTCGATTGCCACGGGCGCAGCGGCTCTGTCAGCACTCCTTGGCGCAGCGTCGCTTTTTGGGTGCAGCTCGGCAGCAAGGGGTCCTCAGTCGAGAAGGACTCTATGCGAGCAGTGCCTCGATGGGCCTCGCCCCGCGGGCCTGGGAACCTTAGCAACAGCAGTCGTGCTAGGACCAGCACTGATCCCAGATTTGGGGGATGCCAGGCCATCCTCGGGATCCGCGGCCCCGACTTCCCGCAACTGGTCAGGATCAAGCACTGTTAGCGGCGGTCCTTTCATCCCACTACGCCTCCACCAGGAGCCCCGCCGCTCACGCGTCATCCTGATTACCCCATCCCATCCCCTCCTCCCCCACCGATCGCCTTGTCAAACCTGGATGCCGCCACACACGCCCACGTATCTCACACGCGGCATGGCGACCAGGTAGGTGGACATAAAGGGCGCCACACATCGTGCACACCCTAACTCCCACTCCCAACCCCACTCCCACCACTAAGGTGATCTTTGCATCATGGTCCAGCCGCACCACACCAACCTGTCCGCGAGCTCCCCCCACACACAAGATCCTCCTCCACCCTGTATCTTCGGACCCTCACGCGGCCTTGGCAGGTACCAAGCTGCGTTTCCGCACTGGAGCCGCAGTGCCTTGGCGACGGTGCCTGACAACCCATGCGGTATGGACCCAGATGGCCCCAGGCCATGCCCTACATCGGGCCACCGTGCCCTTCACGGTGGTGCTCCAGGAAACTGGACCCACCAACGGGGTTCAGGCGCCCCTAAGTCATTACATCAAGCTCCTCCTCCTTCTCCTGCGTTTCCTCGTCCTCGCTCCTCTCTCATCCCTCATCATCATCCTTCCCGCCGTCGTGGTCGCCGTCGTCGTGTTCCTGCCTCATTGGGAAAAGGAACCCAACAAAACTGGAACATTGTTTTGTGTTTCTTCCACGGAAGCTGTGTACAGTGGAGGCCCATGCCAAGAAACACCCTGCTTGCCTCCAGGGTGCCCTTGGTTTCCTGGGTTTCGATAGTTTTGCGATGGAGAGCGTGACGTCCCCACACCAAAACTCGATGGACGTTCTGAGGTCTCAGGGTTGGGTTTCTTGTGGAAGGTTTCTTGTGGTCGAGCCCCTACTGTACACATGACGTGTCCAGCCTGGGCGAGAGCTAGATGCACATGTGGCCGCATGCCTTCCCATTGTTTAGCCCTTGTGCGTCTAAGTACGTCAGCCATCCGCACATGTATCCGGCAATTGGCATCCGCATGCCCCGCATGTGACTCCAACCGCGTTTGTTTCGGGGTTTCTGGATTGCTTGATACACCCAGCTTGAGATTACTGATAGTAGTCAGATCATTCGGAATAGAAGATCCAGTGCGCTGTTGGTAAGGCTTGAGCTGGAAGTGGCCCACGTATATCTCATGCGCTTACGCCATTCCGCACGTCTCCTGTGCGCCCCAGCGATGTGGTGCGCAGCTTTTTGTGCAGTGAAGCACTTTGCAACGCACTCAGGAGGAATTGGACGGCAAGGGGAGAAGTATGAGGAAGAGTCAGGAGAGCATGGCTCCTTTCGACTCCTTCGATCCGATTCAATGCGATTCCGATGGCTTCCGATTCCGATTCGCTTTGACTTGGGATTCCGATTGGTGTTTTGGTTTCGTGCTGGAGGCATACTATCATACTAGCCTGCCGATTTCCGCCGATTCGACTTTTCCCGGCTCGGCTGCTGATCTCCGCCGATCCGATTCATTTCGATCGCCGATCCGACTTATCGATTCGGTTGTGTGCTCTCCTGGGAGAGGACGGCGAGGACGGCGCCACGTACGCCCTCGGGCCAAGGGGCAACCGGACCCCTCCCAGGGCACAAGCCGATAGCAGAAGTGCAGTCAAGCAGGCCGCTTCGGCCTGGCCCCGTCTTCCTCTCGCCCCCCGTCTCTCCTTTCGATTCCCTCCTCCTGATCCTCCCCCTCCTCCTCCTTCTCCACCTCCTCCTCCTGATCCTCCTCATGATCCTTCTTCTCCTCCTCCTCCTCCTCCTGATTATCCTCGTGATTCTCCTCCTGATTCTCCTCCCCCTCCTCCTCCTCCTGATCCTCCTCCTCCTTCTCCTCATCCTTCTCCCCTCGCTCGAAGCACCTTGCAGTGCAACGGGGAGGACGAGGACGACGAGAGGAGGAGGAGGGCCGAGAGGAGGAGGGGGAGGAGGAGGAGGCGGAGATTCCCAGGAATTGCCCACGATGCGCTTGAATATCATTAGCTGTATATCGCAGGTCCTTGCCTATCCCATAATATTGGGCACGCCCTGCCTTAGCGGATCCCAAGAGAGATCTGCTATTCTAGTTGTTGTTGACCAGTCCTGGGCATTCCCAGACGGCGCCGCGGCGCCGTGGCTGGCAACGGCCACTATCGCAAAACTAACCGAGCGCGCTCCATTACTCGCAAAGTGTCTGCGAACGTCCGGGAAATATATCTTTGCCTCGGTGTAATAGATCGTAAGTCCCCCGCGGCGGATCGACGCCATCTGCGAGTAGTTACTTTGTGAGTAGTGGAACGTGTTTGCCAAGAAACGCTCTTCTGTCGTCGTCATCGCTCGTCACCCGTCGTCGTCGGTTGGCGTCGGTCACCGTCGTTCGGCGTTCGGTCGACCGTCGTTCGTTCGACTATGTGCGCGTCGTCCCACCAGGGGCGACGCGCGCACCGAGAAGTTTTTACAGTATATGTTCGGGTCGGACGCGCGCCTCCGAGGAGGACACATAGTACCAGTAGGTCTCTGTACGTCCCTTTCTTAGGCGGCGGGCGAGGGGGGGAAGTGATAAGGAGCGGGTCATTTCAGAAGGCTCGGAAGTCCCCCGGCCTTCCGAGAGGTTGCCCCAGCCTTCCCCGAAGGCACAGCTAACCACCTTCCTAGCAAGCGCGACGGCTTCTGAGAGGTCCCGCCGCCTTCTGAGAAGGCCTTCTCCTTCTCGCTTCCCCCCCCCTCCGGTAGAGGGAAACAATTAGTGAACACCCCCCCTGCCCCCCAAACTCAGAGTTGGCACGCGGGGGGGAGACTGCGGTCGAGGTGCAACTCATCAGACCCACCGCCAACTCTGGGGGAAGGGGGAGGCGTCCACAGATGAATGTGGCATGAGTGTTCGCTAATTTTTTCCGAGGCCTGTCGCTCGCCGCCGAGCTCTTCTCGCGCCGCCGCCGCCGCCCGTCTCCCGCCGCCGTCGCTTGGCGTCGGTGGCCGCCGCCCCCGTCGGCGGGCGCCCTCGCCCTCGCCGCGGCCGCGGCGCGCGCAGGCTCGTCGGGGCGCCGCCGGCCAGCCCGGCGGCCGCGGAGGCCCTGGGCGGCTGCGAGGCGCGCGCGCCCCGCCCCAGGTCGCGCGGGCTCGCGGGGGCCTGTCTCCACCGCCAGAGCATATCCATATCCACCGCTTCGGAGTCGTGCTCTGGGATCCCGAGGAGTGGTGGATCCGGATATCTGTCCGCCCGCATGGGCGGCCAGATATCCATATCCATCGCTCCTCGATTCCTTGGGGCACGACCCCGCGGCAGTGGATATGGACATATCCTAGTGGCGCACTGTCGTGGTCTGCGAGCGAGGCCTAACTTCAAGTCGGGCGTGTCCCTCGACAGGTGGAGTCTTCAAGAGTAGTAAAGCAATATTCAGGGGACGATCTTGAAGATTTTTCGATGATCCGTAAGGGCTTCGCCCCCTGCCGCCGGCCCCCTCTCTATCATAATGGGTTATGTCAGAGCTATGCTAGAATTCCTTTGCGCCGTTGCGAAACAATGTCAGAACCTTCTGCGAGGGCGATTGGTAAGCGGCAGACTCAGGTTCAGAACGTGTTGTTGAAGTCCGTATTGTTCCGTATTGTTATTCTCGATTTGTTATTCGTGCTAGAGCAGCGATTCGGGGCTGCTTGGGGCTACGTTGGGTGACCTCGCGTGGCTTGGGCTGCCCCCTTGGGATGCCTCTTGGAAGCCTGTTGGGGTGGCTTGGCAGCCACTTGGATCCCTCTTTCGCCCTCGCGGGGCTGAAAGCTCAAATCTTTGGTTCGTGGTCCCGCTTTGGACCTCTCTTGAACAATCTTCGCGAGTTCTTGGGCCGTCTTGGGTGCCTCCTGAGCTGTCCTGGTACCCTCTGGGGCCGTCTTGGGGCTCTCCTGGAG
>CAUYUJ010014949.1:1805990-1813490 GCA_963575745.1 Prorocentrum cordatum | reverse complement strand
AAGGCCGTGCTCTCGTGCGAGGGTGGGGTTGCGGGTGGCGCGATCCTGTGCGAATCAAGAACTCGGCCCTGCCCCCGGCCCCCCAAAGTTTCCGCGCTCGACGGCCTCGAGAACCCCGCGGCCACCTCGTCCCCTTGCTGCCCTATGCATGGGAGCGCCGGCGACGCCGAGGCTCAAGACTGAATCAGCAGAACACTTTGCTTTCCCCGACTTGCGTTCCAGACCGCGGTATCCACATACCGCATTCGATCACCATTCCAGCACGCCTCCTTCTCCGCACCTGCCCATGGCTTCGTGCGGCCGCGGAATGGCTGGCCAGAAATCACAGTGGTCCGCTTCTCCGGTGGCGCTGTGCTTCGTCCTCGGCGTGCCGACCGCAGCTTCGTTCATGATGGGGGCCTCCGAGGAGCGCGGTGGACAGACGATCCTGACGGGGTACAATACCAATCACACCTGCGTGAACGCAGACCGAACCTACGATGGGACATATCCCGAAGTGACGATTCAACTTACCGTGCAAATGGACTACATCCCGGTTGCATACAGCGCAGAGACTCAGCAATCTTGGTATACTAATGGCCTTCGGCCAAAACCGCCACCGTGCCTGGGTGGTGGGTCAGAGGCCTCATGGATGTTGGTCGGGATCTCGTGGTTGGCCTCTTTGGGGCCTCTCGGGGGCCTCTTGGGGCTTCGTGGGGGCCTCTTGGGGCCCTCTTGGGTGCCTGTTGGGGCCTCTTGGGGGCCTCTTGGGGGTTCCTTGGAGCCTCTTGAGGGCCTCTTCGGGGCCTCTTGGGGGCCCCTTGGGCGCGTCTTGGGCGCGTCTTGGGGGCCCCATTGGGGACCTCTTGGGGGCTTGTTGGGCGCGGTTTGGGGCGGGAGGGCGGCCCTCGAGTTCGGGGCCCCCTCGGAGGCCACGATCCTCTTGAGGGGTGCCACAAAAAGGCCCTCCCAAATCCATGCGAGAAGCTGCGAGAAGCCCCAGGAGGAACGCGGGAAGGCCAAAGAGATTTGGCGATTTGGGCTCTGGTCCCTTTAGAGGCTCCTCAGCAATGAGGACTGAGGCTCAGGGGAGAGGCAGGGGACCTTAGGAAACGCCCACGCCGTGCCCAGAGGCATGGTGGCGGATCACGCGGACAGTTATGGAACTGGTAATTTGGCACTCAACTTCGGCGGCGGGTATGTGCTCGAGAATGGGCGGTTTGGCGTGCAGAGGTTCTGTGTTGGCGGGAATAGCCCTCCGTGGCCCATCTTCCAAGCTCGTTTTCAAGAGGGCGAGCGAGTGCACGTGTGGATGTATTACAACAGTAACGAGAAGTACGCTGAGATGAAAATCAATGGCGTGAGTGGAAGGACCGATGGAAATCCAGATATCATCAATTGGACAACAGCTTACCCCATGATATTCAATAACGGAGCAGTCGGGTGCTGGAATGGCAACCGTGTGGTGCAGGGCTCAATCGAAAATTTTACGGTCACTGCGGGTATGGCGCAGAGTTCGTATGTATCGGCTACAGACGTCGCGTCTGGCACGGGTGATCCCCATTTGCGGAATATCCATGGCGAGCGTTTTGATTTAATGAAGCCAGGAAAACACGTTCTGATCCATATCCCTCGTGGAAAGAGTGCCGAAAGTACACTGCTTCGCGTTCAGGCCGATGCTCGCCAAGTGGGTGGCAGTTGTGCAGACATGTATCGAATACGCCTCCAGCAAGTCACCGCCGCCCACTCGCCTCCTTGGGAACGCTTGCGTGGTCGTATGTAGGGTGACGGTGCGATGGTGGCGCGCGTGGGAGGGGCCTTGTGTGGCCGTCTGGGAGCTGTCTTGGGGCTGCGTTGTGATTTTGGATTCCTGGGAGACTCGAAGGCTCTGAAGTATCGTTCTCGGAACGCCGCGGGGTCCAGCTCGGTCATCCTGGGTCTGTTTGGACAGCGTGGACGCGTGTGGGGGCATGTTGGGCCACCTTGGCTGGCTTGGACGCGAGCTGTGTGTTGCTCTCCTGGCTTCGGTGGCCATCTTGGGGCCCTCTTGGAACCCTTGGAGGTCGTCATTGGGCTCGTTTCGGCCGTCCGGTGGCTCTCTTCGGGCTCTTGCGGGCCATGCTGAGCCTACTTTGGGAGTCTGTGGGGTTATCTTTGACGGCCGAGCAGGAGAGAGTCCGAATTCCCATGGACCTTGCCAGCCCAGTTGCAACAAGTGGCAACGTCGAGTTGCTCTCCCAGAAAATCCGCGGGGCCTGCCAGGAGCCCCAAACAGTGGCGACAGGTGCGGAGCTGGTGGCCTCAGGCAGTCGCGAGGTTCCGTCTGGACGTGGGTAATGCGTCTCTCTGGTGGGCTTTCCAGGAGCCCACGACAGTGACGAGAAGGACGCACTTGGCAGCCGTGGTGGGGCCCCGGCTGGGTGCGCGCATGATTCCATTCTGCTAGACTTCCGGCGAACCCGCGAACATTGCGCGAGTTGCGCAGTCGGTCGCGCCTTCAGGGGAGGGTCCCGTCCAGGTCTGCGTAAGACGTCCTTCTGCTGAGCCTCCCAGGAGCCCAGGAAACTGGCGACACTTGCGCAGCTGGCAGCCCTTTTGGGAGCCGCGAGGTCCTGTCTGAGTCTGCGTAGATCGCCGCTCCGCCAGGCTTCCCAGGAACCCAGGAAAATTGTTGCAGCTGCGCAGATGGGAAGTTCAGCGAGCCGATAGGTCCCGTCTGGGTCTGCGTAAGACGTCGCTCCGCTGGGCCTTCCCAGGAGCCCAGGAACGAGGCGGCAGGTACGCAGTCGGCAGCCTCCCCTCTTCCCTCCATGGGATCGTGAGGTCTCGTCCGAGTCCGCGTAAGACGTCGCTCCGCTGGGCCTTCCAAGAGCCCAGGAAAGTGGCGGTAGCTGCGCAGCTGGCTCCCCCCCCAGGGTGGCACGATGCTCCTGCTGGGTCTGCGTGAGTTGTCGCTCCGCTGGGCCTCCCAGGAGCCCAGCAGCATAGCGACAGGCGCGCAGCCGGCATCTCCGATGGGACCGCGAGGTCCCGTCCGAGTGTGTGTGTGTGTCTGTGTGTGTGTGTGTCTGTGTGTGTGTGTCTGTGTGTGCCTGTGTGTGTGTCTGTGTGTCTGTGTGTCTGTGTGTGCCTGTGTGTGTGTGTGTCTGTGTCTGTGTGTGTCTGTGTGTGCCTCTGTGTGTCTGTGTGTGTCTGTGTGTGTCTGTGTGTGTCTGTGTGTGTGTCTGTGTGTGTCTGTGTGTGTCTGTGTGTGTGTCTGTGTGTGTGTGTGTGTCTGTGTGTGTCTCTGTGTGTCTGTGTGTGTGTGTCTGTGTGTCTGTGTGTGTCTGTGTGTCTTTGTGTGTGTCTCTGTGTGTCTCTGTGTGGTTTTGTGTGTCTTTGCGTGTGTCTCTGTGTGTCTCTGTGTGTCTCTGTGTGGTTCTGTGTGTCTCTGTGTGTCTCTGCGTGTGTCTCTGTGTGTCTCTGTGTGTCTCTGTGTGTCTCTGTAAGGCTCTGTAAGTCTCTGTGTGGTTGTGTGTGTCTCTGTGTGTCTTTGCGTGTGTCTCTGTGTGTCTCTGTGTGTCTCTGTGTGTCTCTGTGTGTCTCTGTGTGTCTCTCTGTGCCTCTCTGTGTATCTCTCTGTGTCTCTGTGTGTCTCTGTGTGTGTCTCTGTGTGTCTCTGTGTGTCTCTGTGTGTCTCTGTGTGTCTCTGTGTGTGTGTCTGTGTGTGTCTCTCTGTGTGTCTCTGTGTGTTTCTGTGTCTCTGTGTGTGTGTGTCTCTGAATCTTCGTGTGTTTCTGTGTGTTTTTGTGTGTCTCTGTGTGCCTCTGTGTGTCTCTGTGTGTCTCTGTGTGTCTCTGTGTGTCTCTGTGTGTCTCTGTGTGTCTCTGTGTGTCTCTGTGTGTCTCTGTGTGTCTCTGTGGGTCTCTGTGTGTCTCTGTGTGTCTCTGTGTGTCTCTGTGTGTCTCTGTGTGTCTCTGTGTGTCTCTGTGTGTCTCTGTGTGTCTCTGTGTGTCTCTGTGTGTCTCTGTGTTTCTCTGTGTGTCTCTGTGTGTCTCTGGGTGTCTCTGTGTGTCTCTGTGTGTCTCTGTGTGTCTCTGTGTGCCTCTGTGTGTCTCTGTGTGTCTCTGTGTGTCTCTGTGTGTGTCTGTTGGTCCTGTGTGTTTTTGTTGTCTCTGTGTGTCTCTGTGTGTCTCTGGGGAGTCTCTGTGTGTTCTGGTGTCTCGTGTCTGATGTGTGTTGGTCTGTGAGTGTGCGGTCTGTGTGAGTGGAAAGGTTCTGTGTGGTCTCTGTGTGTCCTCTGTGTGTGTGGACTGTGTGTGTGTCTGGGGTGTGTGTGTCTGTTGTGTGTTTCCTCTGTGTTCTCTGATGCGCATGCGTGCGTGTGGTCTGGCGTGTGTCTCTGTGTGTGTGTCTCTGTGTGTGTGTCTCTGTGTGTGTGTCTCGGTGTGTCTCGGTGTGTCTCGGTGTGTCTCTGTGTGTCTCTGTGTGTCTCTGTGTGTCTCTGTGTGTCTCTGCGTGTCTCTGTGTGTCTCTGTGTGTCTCTGTGTGTCTCTGTGTGTCTCTGTGTGTGTGTCTGTGTGTGTCTGTGTGTGTCTGTGTGTGTCTCTGTGTAAGTCTCTGTGTGTCTCTGTGTGTCTCTGTGTGTCTCTGTGTGTCTCTGTGTGTCGCTGTGTGTCTCTGTGTGTCTCTGTGTGTCTCTGTGTGCCTCTGTGTGTCTGTGAGTATCTCTCTGTGTCTCTGTGTGTCTCTGTGTGCCTCTGTGTGTCTCTGTGTGTCTATCTGTGTCTCTGTGTGTCTCTGTGTCTATCTGTGTCTCTGTGTGTCTCTCTGTGCCTCTCTGTGCCTCTCTGTGTCTCTCTGTGTCTCTCTGTGTCTCTCTGTGTCTCTCTGAGTCTCTCTGTGTCTCTTTGTGTCTCTCTGTGTGTCTCTCTGTGTCTCTCTGTGTCTCTCTGTGTCTCTGTGTGTCTCTGTGTGTCTCTCTGTGTCTCTTTGTGTCTCTCTGTGTCTCTGTGTGTCTCTGTGTGTCTCTGTGTGTCTGTGTGTCTGTGTCTCTGCGTGTCTCCGTGTGGTTCTGTGTGTTTGTGTCTCTGTGTGTCTGTGTGTCTGTGTGTCTGTGTGACTGTGTGTCTGTCTGTGTGTGTCTGTCTGTGTGTGTGTCTGTGTCGGTGTGTGTGTGTGTGTCTGTCTGTGTGTGTGTCTGTGTGTGTGTGTCTGTGTGTGTGTGTCTGTGTGTGTGTGTCTCTGTGTGTATGTGTTTGTCTGTGTGTGTGTCTGAGTGTGTCTGTGTGTGTGTGTCTGTGTGTGTGTGTCTGTGTGTGTGTCTGTGTGTGTGCCTGTGTGAGTGTGTGTCTGTGTGTGTGTCTGTGTGTGTCTGTCTGTGTGTGTCTGTGTGTGGGTGTGTCTCTCTGTGTGTGTGTCTGTGTGTGTGCCTGTGTGTGTGTGTCTGTGGGTGTGTTTGTGTGTGCGTGTCTGTGTGTGTGTCTGTGGGTGTGTCTGTGTGTGTGTCGGTTTTGTGTGTCTGTGTGTGTGTCTGTGTGTGTTTGTGTGTGTGTGTCTGTGTGTGTGTCTGTGTGTGTGTGTCTGTGTGTGTGTGTCTGTGTGTGTGCTGTGTGTGTCTGTGGTGGTGTGTGTCGGTGTGTGTGTCTGTGTGTGTGCGTCTGTGTGTGTATGTGTGTGTGGCTGTGTGTGTGTGTGTCTGTGTGCGTGTCTGTGTGTGTGCCTGTGTGTGTGTGTGTCTGTGTGTGCCTGTGTGTGTGTGTGTGTCTGTGTGTTTGTCTGTGTTTGTGTCTGTGTGTGTGTCTGTGCGTGTGTCTGTGTGTGTGTCTGTGTGTTTGTGTCTGTGTGTGTGTGTCTCTGTGTGTGTGCCTGTGTGTGTGTCTGTGTGTGTGTGTCTGTGTGTGTGTCTGTGCGTCTGTTTGTGTGTGTGTCTGTGCGTGTGTGTGTGTGTGTGTCTGTGTGTGTGTCTCTGTGTGTGTGTGTGTCTGTGTGTGTTTGTCTGTGTGTGTGTGGGTGTGGGTGTGGGTGTGGGTGTGGGTGTGGGTCAAGCTAGCCAGCTCGAGCGAGTCAAGCATGGCATGCCCATTCCTACCCGCCCTCCCACAACATAGGAAACAGAGATGGCACAACTGGGGGTTGCGCGGACATTTCAGTGCGAGTGGAGGATACCCCAGGACACCGCATTGACGTCCGCGCGGGATGTGCGCCGCGTCTCATTCCCGCCACGCATTTCGCATCGTCGACGACAAGACTGGCCATGTGGAAAGGAACATAGTAGCAGTAGTAGTAGTAGTAGTAGTAGTAGTAGTAGTCGTCGTCGTAGTAGTCGTAGTAGCAGTAGTAGTAGTAGTAGTCGTCGTAGTAGTCGTAGTAGTAGTTGTTGTTGTTGCGGTTGTAGTAGTTGTAGTAGTTGTTGTAGTTGTACTAGTCGTGGTAGTGGTAGTGGTGGTAGTAGTAGTAGTAGTAGTAGCAGTAGTAGTAGTAGTAGTCGTAATAGAGTGGGGATGCGAATAGGTAATAATACCAGTAGTACGTGTAATAATAGAGTAGTATAAGCAGAAGTACTACAGGTAGTGCAAGTAGTCGTACGATTAGTGGTACAGAGTAGTAGCACTATGGAAGTAGAGGTACGAGTAATAGTTGTACGACTGCCAGACTAGTAGTAATGCCATGGATAGTACAATTTGCAGAACAAGTAGTAGCAGGAACAGTAATAGTAGTAGTACTCGTGCTAATGGTACTAGTAACGCGCGATGTGCGCCGCGCCCCGTTCCTGCCACGACCACAAAACATGCCATAATGAAAAGAAACACGGCAACTCTGTATTGTTTTTTACAGTCAGGGCGGGAGGGCCCGCAGCCCGCATGGACGTCCGCGCGCGATGTGCGCCGCGTCCAATTCCTGCCGCATATTTCGCGCACCGTCGGCGACAAGGCAGGCCATGCTGAGAGGAAAAAGCGGAGACTTTGTATTGATTTTTGGCAGTCAGGATGGGCGGGCCCGGATTGACGGCCGCGCGCGATGTGCGCCGCGCCCCATATGTGCGCCGCGTCCCACTGGTGCCACATATGTCGCACCGTCGGCGACAAGGCGGGCCATGCTGAGAGGAAAAAGCGAAGACTTTGTATTGATTGTTTACAGTCAGGATGGGCGGGCCCAAATTGACTGCCGCGCGCGATGCGCGCCGCGTCCCATTCCTGCTACGTTTTTCGCATCGCCGACGACAAGAAAAACGACGTTGAGAAGAACAGCTGCCATTTTGTATTGATTTTTTACGGTCCAGATGGGACGTCCCGGATCGGGTTGTTATCGGCCGTAATACGAAGTAGGTGGGGGGTAAATCATAATAAGGAACAAGGATGTGGGTGTGGGTGTGGGTAAAGGTAGCCAGTTCGAGCGAGTCAAGCATGGCATGCCCATTCCCACCCGCCCTTCCACAACATAAGAAACAGTGATGGCACAACTGGGGGCTGCGCGGGCATTTCAATGCGAGTGGAGGATACCCCGGGACACCGCATTGACGTCCGCGCGGGATGTGCGCCG
>CAUYUJ010014949.1:1780990-1800990 GCA_963575745.1 Prorocentrum cordatum | reverse complement strand
AAGCCTCGGGCTGCGAGCCTCGCCAGTCCCTGGCGGTTCGCCCGGGGCGGTCGGAGGTCTCGGCGGCGGAGCCCGAGGCCTCCGTCGATGGGCGGGTGGGGACGGGGTGCGGGATTCGTCGGGCATGCGGCGAAGCCCGAGACCTGCCCGCGCTTCTCAGGGGCTCGGGAGGAACGATAGTTGCGTAGTGGGGGTGGGGTTCGGATACCGCCACCTGAGCGACGAAACAAGGCGGGCTCAGCTGCGCCGACCTTCGCGCGCAAGCTGCCCGCGTAGGGTCGCGCGTCAGCGCCCTCGTCTCCAGGGTGGCGTGCCGTGCCAGCGGCCCGCGTAGGTCACTTCGTAGGGTCGCGACGCCATCTCGCGCAAGACCCGCTTGCTTTCGTCGCTCACCTGAGGTCCGGGCCCCTCTCTGTGCCGACCTGCCGCGGAGCGACTTTCGGAGCAGGGGTCGACCTAAACGGTGTTTTGGCGATTTCGTGGGCCGTTTTCGTTTCGATTCCCCTTTGCAGCAGAGGCGAATTGGAGACAAAGCGAGGGACAACGCAAGCCAAACGAGAACGAAAAACACTGTTTAGCTCGATCCCTGCTTCGGAGCCAGAGAGCCGCGAGCCTCGAGAGTCTCTGGCGTCTCCCCGAGGGGTGGGCGGAAGCCCAGGGCCCTCGTCGTGCCGGCCCGCTGCTGCCCCTGAGGGGAGCGGAGGGGGGGGCGCTTTTTCGCGGCCTGCCTCCGCGGCGCGGTCCAGGCGGTGGAAGAAAGGCGCTCTGACACGTCGTCGTCGTCGTCGGCGTCGTCGTCGTCGTCCTCGTCCTCGTCGTCGTCGTCGTCGTCGTCGTCGTCGTCGTCGTCGTCGTCGTCGTCTTGGGCGTGGCGCTTGGGCGTGGCGCTTGGGCTGGCGGGCGGGACACGCCGTCGTCCTTCTCGTCGTCGTCGCCGCCGCCGCCGTCGTCGTCGTCGCCCTCGTCGCTGTCGCCGCCGTCGTCGCCGCCGTCGTCGCTTGCCAGCGCTGGGCACGCTTGATGTGGCCGACCTCGGCGAGCTTCTTGGCACGCGCGTGGACTCGAGCTGCTGGGCAGCGTCCTCGGCCCCCGCGCGGCCGGGTCACGCGCGCCGGCATCCCGCACGCGCGCGCCTCGCCCCTGTGGCCCCCGCGCGCTCCGCACGCGGGTCTCGTTGAGCTGCTTGGCGCACGCCGCGGGTGCCTTCGCGGAGTTGGACCCGCCAGCCACGAGGCAAGGCATGTCCTTCCAGCTTTATGTGCCCCCTCTTCCTCCTCCTCCTTTTCCTCCTCCTCCTCCTCTTCCTCCTCCTCCTCCTCCTTTTCCTCCTCCTCCTCCTTTTCCTCCTCCTCCTCCTCCTCTTCCTCCTCCTCCTCCTCCTCCACCTCTTCCTTCCTCCTCATCCTCCTCCTCATCCTCCCTCCTCCTCTTCCTTCTCCTCAGCCTTCCTGCTCCGCTTCCTGCTGCTGCTGGCCTGGCGGGCAGTATGCCGGCCCCGATCTGGACGGGGCATACAGCTTCAGGTTCTCTGCGTGCGGGGCGTCCTCCACCTCGCAGTGCTGATCGTGTGGGTTATCTGCGGGAGGCTTCTGGGCCTCGGCGAAGCGGCGCACGTTCAGTGTGCGCGCGGCAAAGCTTCGATTGCAGCTCTCCCTCAAGGCCGCCGCCCCCCCCGCCCCGGACCTGTGGGCCTCTCCCTGGGTGCCGCGCAGGGATCTTCGCCTGCGTGCGTTTGTTTCCTGCTGATGTGTGGCCTCTTCGGAAAACGGAGGGACGTGGGCAGGGATGTCAGAAGACCTCCGAGTACATCCGGGGCAACGTAAGGATCGAATACGCTGGGACTCGGGTTAGCCGACGTTTTTTGACAAGCGCGTTCTGGATTTTCACGGTCCTGTTTTCGTGGGATGTTTGCAGCGGGAGTTTGTACCAAATTTCAGATGGGGTCCCGCCATTCTCATGATTGCCCCGTCAGGCCAACCCGAGTCCCAGAACTCGAGTCTTACGTCTCCCCGATGCACGTGGGCGCGGCCCGAAATCTTGATGCCGTGGTCGGCGTTCTGGGTGAGCGCACCAGTTTGGGGCAGACTGGGGGTCCCGTAGGGGCCGCGGCCCTCGTGCCTCCCGCCCTCGCATCCCGCGTGCAGCGCCGACGTCGAAAGTTCCTGGCCCTCGCGCGTGTGCAGCCTGCCAGAAAACCGCCGGATCGATCCAAGAACCGTTGGCACCCGCTCTCCTCCTGCTCCCCCGTTCCCCTCCCAGGCCTCCTCCACGAACCCGGGCGACACGTAGGAGCTTCTGGGGACGTCCGCGAGTACGCTTCTTGAGGCCCGAGGACGACCGAGAAGTTTCGCGAGGCTCTGGGAGCCTCCTCCTCCAGAGGCTTTCCAGGAGGACGATCTCAGGGTGTGCCGTTTTCGGCGGAAGGGCACCACCACACGGTTGGGGGGGGGTAGGGGGGGGGGGTAAGAATTGTACCCAGCAGGCGGATCCCCGATTTGCTGAGGGCGGCAGTGGGATTGAGATCCTGATAGATCCATGGCAAATCCACGGCCGGAGTCCCACCAGCTTCCAAGACTCTGGATTCTTTAGCCAACGGTTCCTCATCCAATGCCCTCACCACAGCAGGTCGTCGTCGAGCTCGTCGTCTTCGTCGTCGTGGTGGTTGTCGATGTCGTCGATGCCGCCGTCGTCGTCGCCGCCACCGCCGCCGTCATCGTCGTCGTCGTCGTCGTGGTCGTCGATGGCGACGGCGGCGTGAGCGACGAACAACGTGAACGGTGACGGGCGGCGGCGGCGACGACGACAGCGATAGTATCGATGGCCCATGGGCGGCAATGGCCAATCCACGATTGGTGTTTCACCGGCTTCCAGACTCTGGGCTCCCTATCCAACGGCTCCTTGATGAACCATTGCCTCCACCGTAGTTCCCATCGAGCACACAGACATCGAGCTCGTCCAGCAGGAGTGCTGGTCTCCTCCCCATCGGCTGCCCTGATGCGCACGTGTTGAAACGCAACACTCCTCCTCCTCCTCCCTCCTCCTCCCTCCTCCTCCTCCTCCTCCTCCTCCTCCTCCTCCTCCTCCTCCTCCTCCTCTTCCGTAGCCATTTTGGCTCAAGGCTATGCTTTGGCGGGCGGAGCCCGCATTGGCAAAACTGGATACCGCTAGTCCGCGGCAGCTTTCATCCTTTACGGAGGTCCCTCGTTCCCCAGTGCGCGACCAGCGGCTCCTATCGGAGTGCGTATCTGGGGCGAGGGGTTCACTAGCCTCCTCACTGTCGAGCCCATGGTCCAGGCAAATGGGTTCGTCAAATGCGTGTCATGCGGATACAAGTGGACGTGGAAAGGCCGCAAGGAGTGCTTCAATTGCGGCAAGCAGATGGGAACTTGGAGGGCCGCCACCGCCGTGGCGGACAGGATCATCAGCATCGGAGCCATCACGGGGAGCCGGGGACAACCGCAACCAGGAGGCACCTCGTGGAGAGCAGCGTGATGGCGGCTGGAAGGAGTGGAGCGAATGGCCCAAGTCGCACCGTCAACGCAAGAAAGGTGGTGCGCAGGGTGACGAGCACAAGCAGGAGGTCCAGACGCCTGAGCAGCTACTCGAGGCTCTGCAGGAGGCGGCTCCGCACCTCGACCCGTCAGCGATCGAGGGGCTCAAGCAGCAGTTGCCGCCGCCTGTGGTGCAAAGGGACCCCGACCAGGAGTACCAGCATCAGTGTGCGCAGGAGCGCAAAGCCAAGCAGGCCCTGGACAAGGCGTTGGAGCCTGAGGCCAAGGCGCACGACTGGTACTTGGAGCGCAAGGAGGCAGCCTTGCATGCGGCCCAGGAGGCTGTCCGTGCGCAGGAGCGGGCTGAGGAGGCGCTTCGGGCCTTGCACCGCGCGCGCGGGCAGGTGCGCCCAGCTGAGGTCCCCAGCGAGGTGTCCAAGCCAGCAGCCACGCTCAACCTCACGGCCATCCTCGAGAGCGACGAGGTCCACTTCGAGGCGGGGCCCGCGTTCTCCCTGGATGGGCTCGAGGTGGACGGGGGCGAGAAAGAGGCGTTCCTGGCGTTGCAGACGCGCTTCGCGTCGGAGCTCAAGCAAAAGATTGGCGAGCTCTTCGGAGAGACGGCCAGCAACCTCGGCCAATGCAGGAAGGAGGCCGACGAAATGCGGCAGCGGCTCAAGGCCAAGCGGCAGCGGCGCGAGGAGGCTCCCCCAGCCACCGAGCAGCCAGGAGAGCCCCCAGCTGATGCTCAGGTGCATGCCGCTGCTCCCGCGGCAGAGGCAGCCAGTGCCGCTTTATCGGCGAGCAATGCGACTGCTCGGACCGCTGAGAGCATTCCTGTGCCTGGCGAGCATGCTGCTAGTGCCGCAGGAGAGGGGTCAAAGTTTGAGGACAAGGTCCAGCAGTTGCTGGCAGCAGCCAAAGGCGATAAGCAGTGGCTTTGACGTGCAATGCTGGGCTGGCTCACGGGTATCGATGTCCAGGTCATCGGGCTCAGCACTCACTGCTGGGGCAGAGCAAGCGGCTACGGGCCCTGCACTCACTCCTGCGGCAGAGCGAGCCGCATCATCGGGCTTCGCACTCACCCAAGAGGCAGAGCGAGCGGCTTCGGGCCCCGCACTCACCTCCAGGGCAGAGCAAGCCGCAAGGACCTGCAGGGCGGCGTCTGCCAGCAGCGGGGCCCATCGCCGGAAGCAGGAGGCCGCGGACGCGCGGGTGGCCGAGACCCTCCTTCCCGATGAGCGCGTCTCCCAGGCCGCCGACGGGTGGAGCCTGCAGGGAGACAGCGAAGGCCCCGCTGCACATGACGTCCGTGGACAAGGTCGCCGCTCGCCCAAGGATTGGGGCCGACCAGTGCAGCAGAGTGCAGCAGACCAGCTCAAGCAGAGAGCTGGCCAGTGGATCACGTGCCTGGACGCCAGTAAGTATGGCGGCGGTGCCGAGAAGTGGGGCGCTGGTACCCCTTCGACGGCTCCCCCTACATCGACGTGGGCGGGATCGCCGACAGCGACGCCCTCATCCCCACCAACGCTTGATGCAGCTTCGAAAAACACACAGTCAGGGCGCCCCTCGAGTTCGAAGGAGTATAGGCTGGAAGAGTCACAGACTCGGCATGAAAGCAGCAACGTGGCCCACCACCGGAAGCAGGAGGCCGCGGACGCGCGGGTGGCCGAGACCCTCCTTCCCGATGAGCGCATCTCCAGGGCCGCCGACGGGTGGAGCCCTCGGGGAGACTGCGAAGGCCCAGCTGCAGAGGAGCAGGATCCTTTTGATGATTTGGACGGGTACCTCGACAGTTTACAGGCAGGGGGCGTTCAAGATCCCCTAGCACATGGAATGGAGCAGGAGGCCGAGACCGCGATGGACAACGCGGCGGGGGAAGAGCAGGCGGCCTCCCTCAAGCAGCACCAGACATGGCCCAAGGTGGGGCTCAAGCGAGAGCAGGCGTCCTTGACGAAGCTGGACGTGACCGAGCTGATGGACCGACCCTGTGGTGGTCGTCATCGCGTCCCGGCGCTGTGCGGCAACATTGCCGAGTGTGGCTCTCAGATCCACAAGTTCGTGGCGGGCCAGAAGGGGTTTAATATGTACATGTTCGTCGAGACTCATCTCAACGAAGAACTCACCTCCGAGGTACATACAGCGGCGAGGAAGGACGGTTGGAAGATGGTCGCCACACCTGTCGGGAATAGCGGACGTTCGAAGACAGGCGCATCAGCAGTGAGGCCATCCTGGCGCGCACCCATGTGGCGACATCTCCTTTTGAGTAACCTCACCAAGTACCGCGCTAGCGGGGCAGCTAGCCCCTTTCATGGTTTCTCGGCTCTTGTCTGGCATATGAAAGGTGGCAACGTGGCGTTGATCTGCACCCACCTCGCTCCCAAGTTTGGGCTCACGAAGGGGCCTAACGTGAAGACGCTGAGGGCTCTCGTCTCTTTCGTGAGGAGCTTGGCTGACCCGTGTGGGATCATAGGCGGCTGGGCCCATTCCCCGTCGCAGATCGCGCAGGCCCGCATCCAGGAGTTCCTGCGGGGGGTGGTGCTGACCCCTCCTTGTGCCATCACATGCGACAAAGGTCAGGGCTCCATGATCGATTTCGCGATCGTCAGCGAGGGCTTGAAGGCCAGGGTGACCCTCACCCCAGTGTTCGCTGTGCCATGGAAGGCCCATTGCGGCATCGCGGTCTCGTTCAATGGGTCCGAGCAGCCGATCTGGCACAGGAAGCTGCGACTGCCGAAGGAGTTGCCGCAAGTCGATAGGCCCAAGAAGAAATCCGTTCCCACCAGCAAGAGTTCCCTGCGACGAGAAGAAGCGCGGCTTGCTCGACGCGGCAGACTAGCTCCAGAGCTGCAGGAGGCTTTTGATCTGGCCCATCCTCCACCCGCTCGGAATGTACCTCAGGAGGGCAGAGTCGAGTACCGTGTCTCCGCTGAGGCGTGGACGCAGGCTTGCTTGCTTGTGGGCGGGCCGCGTTCATCAGCCGAGTCGTTTACTGGCCTGGAGTTGGGGAGCAATGGAGTTGCTCGCCACTTCTTGCATGCGGCGCGGCCTGGGGCGACGCAGAGGGTTAACCATAGCTATGCTCGCTGGGTCGCTAGGGTGGAGGTTTCCATTCTGACGGCGTCCAGAGTTGATGAGGATGAATGGGGGCCGTTCCAGGGACGCGCTCAGGGTTTTTCCTTGTTTTGGCAGAAATCTAGGGCCTCACCAGGCCGAGCCCACCTGTTTAACGGCCCTGCTGAATGGTGGGCGGTTTCCACCACGCTTCTCAAAAGATGCGTTTCCCTACGATTCTCTGGCAAAGACGAGAGACAGTTAAGGCAGTGCATGTGCAAGTTGCGCAAGCAATGTGAGCAGCTTGACGGGCAAGACACGTCGGATTTTACCAGCAGAGACATGCAGGAGCTCGGCGACACCACGATCGCTTGCTTATATGACCTCAGCCTTCAGAGCGAGGCTGATCTCCCAGCACTGGTCGAGGCTGCGGATAGACTTGCGGCCTGCGCGCACTCTCGTGGGATTGCTTCATCTCGCCGTGCTTTTGAGTGTTGGGTGAAGGAGCAGTGGAAAAAGAAGCCAGGCATCCTGCACCGACATGTAAAGCAAGGTCCGCCCGCCCCCCTTAGAATCGCTTTCTCCAGGGAAGGTCGTCTCGGACCCCACGGTCGTCATGGCCCAGAAGCAGGCTGCGTGGCAGCAGAGGTGGCTGGATCCTGTAGACGCCCCAACAACCCTGCAAGAGGCCATCCCGGGAGCGCTCCGTAGGGCTGGCGAGGACCCCCTGGACCCCGTCGAGGCCTCCCACCTCTCCTCTCTCTGGTATCGGGCTCCCGCCAAAAAAGCACCAGGATACGCGTTCTCCGAGTGGCCGGTGTGCAGCGCTTGCCAGAGCAGGGAGTGGAAGAGTTGGCCGCCCTTTTAAACCTTGTCGAAGGTGAAGGGGTGTGGGCAGAGCAGATTTTTGCAACGATTTCCGCCCTTCTGCCCAAACCTAACCAGCGAGGTGACCGAACGATCGGCATGCTCTCGAATGTTATAAAGCTCTGGAGCCGAGTGAAATCGGGGCTGGTCGAGGCTTGGAGTGCAGGCCTTGGCCAGGTCTGGGATTCGGCTATCAAGGGCAACTCAGCATTGCGAGCCGCGTTGCTGCGCAGCTTGCTCGATGAGGCTGCAGTGCTAGCAGGTGCACATGTAGCGACACTTCTGCTAGCTATAGAAAAATTGTACGATTCACTGAGCCTGGTGATGCGAATCAAAACAGCGTTAGACATCGGGTTTCCTGCCCTGGTTGTCGCGCTAGAGTCTCAGGTCTATTTAGCGCCCAGGTTTTTGAGGAGTCAAGGAGGAGCTAGCGAGGCCATCTACCCGACGCGATCCCTCGTCGCAGGGTCTTGCTTGGGGGTCCCGCTTGCGAAATTGTTTATGTTTCCGATTTTGGACCGTAGCCATCGGCAGGTCAAGGTTTGTAGGCTGTGGTCCTTTATCGACGATGCGGTCTCGAGGGCCGAAGGGACGGCAGAAAGCGTTGCGATCTCTTTGGCAGCCTCGGCAAGAGTGTTGACTGAAGGTCTGCGAGAGGCTCGGCTAGTGATTTCTGACAAGACCACCGTTCTGGCCTCATCGTCTCGCGTTAGAGCTCGAACTAGTCAGTTGTTGAAGGCAGCCGAGGTCCCGCATTCAGTTGAGGTGTCAGCGGTAGATTTAAGATGCGACGCCACGGTAGGCAAAGCTAGGATTCTCAAACGGACTAAGAGTAGGCTAGTCAAGGCCACCAAGAGGTTCCGTCGCATCAGTAAGCTCAGGCGCTCGGCTAAGTTATCGAAGATACCGGAGTCTCTTTGGACCGCGGGGGCCCTTCCCCAAGCGGTGCACGGGCACCAAGTGCATGGCGCGAACCCGGGTCAGATGCAGAACCTTAGGCGACAGGCTGGCCAGGCTATCGCTGAAACGGGTTCGGGTCGTTGTCTGACCACGTTGCTTGCCATGCACCTAGGGGTCAAAGATCCTGGTTTGGAGTTGCGCCGCCAGTTGGTCCTCGAGTTTTGTTTAGTTTGGGAGTCGTCGACAGAGCTCCACGACCGCATCGGGGCGGCTTGGAAGCATCTTACCCCTCGGCTCTGGCCAGCTAGAACGCGGTGGAATAGGGTGCGCGGGCCTATCAGCGCGGTGATTGCCACTCTCTACGAGGCTGGGTGGATCCCGTTCTCCCCCGACTCGTGGCGTCGCCCAACTGCGAACGGGAGCGAGGTTTGGAGACTGCCGTGCGCGAGAGAGGCTGGTTTCGAGCAAGGGGATGCAGATTTTACTGCATTGCTCGACGACCTGGTCCAGGATTTTGCGTCCCAGTTTTGGACCCAGGCCGCTTCTCATTATGGGAGTGAGGGGCTGGAGCTTGGGGGTGGGGACGTTCTCCTGGCGAGTCGCGAAGTACGCAAGTTTTTAGAAAAGGAAGCTTATGAGCTAGTAGGTCTCCAGAATGCGGCAGTGTCTGGTAGACAGTTCACTTGAGAAAGACAGGCGGCCTTAGGATATGAAGTAGCCACAGAGTGTCCAAGATGCCAGCACAGCACAGAGACTCTCTTTCATCGGGTGTGGGAGTGCCCGTGCAATGTAGGCTTCGAGGAGTTTGAGAAGAGTGAATGTATCAGGCAGCAGGCCCAGGTGCAGTGGGAGAGTTGCCCAGTTTTGTGGCTCAGGGGAGTTCCGCCTAAGAGCTACACCCATCTTTCGGTTTTTCCTGAAGAAAACCTTCTGTCCCTGGGGCCGCTCCCGATTTCCGAGGTTGAACCGCGTCCCAACTTTGGGAGTGTGGTGGTTTTCGGCGACGGATCGGGGGGGGCCCACAGTGCGGACCCACGTAGGCGCAGGTGTGGTACCGCTGTGATCGCTATGCAGCCTGACGGCCAAGGGGGCTGGAGGCTCGCATGGGGCTTTTCGATTCCTGTCGGGGGGCAGCGTCAAACGGTCCCTCGAGCGGAGCTGCTCGCGTTTGCCATCGCACTTGAGCATGTCCCCGAGAGGTTTCTGTTTGTTACTGACCACGAGCCCCTCATGAAAGCATGGGGGAAGGGTCGGCAGTTCCAGAAGAACGGTTCAAATCAAGATTTGTGGTCTCGAATTCGGGTGGCACTCCAGGCTCGGCCGTCGGAAGTGAACCTGAAATGGATCCCTTCGCATATGGACGAAGCCACCTCTCAGCGAGCCGATCGACCCCTACCTAATTCAGGGCAACGCCCTGGCCGGTGAGGAGGCGGGGGCTGCGGCGGGGAGAGGGTGGGCGGTTTCGGTGGAAGGGGGCGAGCCTCAGACTGACCACTGGGATGCGATTGGCACCCTGGTTCGAGCTCGTGCGAGGCGCGCCTTGGCCCTGGCCGCGGAGGTTGACCCATGGGGAGGAGTGCGGGCCACCTGTGCAGCGTAGAGCCCCCTCCTCGAAGAGGCAGCGTGTACTGCAGGCCTCCAGCCATTGCTTCGAGCAAGCAGAGGGCTCATGGAGGTGCAGGAGTTGTGATATTGTAGTGCCCGTGTCACGTCTCATTGAAGCCGCCAAGACCCAGTGCCGTGGCCTCCCTCTCCTTGGAGTGGAGTGGGGGCGTGTAGCGTGGCGGCTGGAAGGGACGTGCACCCCTCTCATACCGTCCACAGGTGGGAGCGTTACCTCCTGAGTTTCTGCACCACCTGTGGCAAGTACGCCACGGTCGATGGGCGCCACCTCGCGGCGAGATGCGAGGGCCTCTCCCGCAAAGGCCGTGAGAATTTAAGCCGCGTCGAGGGAGGCATGTACCCCCGCAGAGAAGGGGTGCCTAAGCCTTTGCAAGCTGCCCTCGATGCGCGTGAACGCGGTGGCCTTGAGAGGTTGTTTGCGCGTGCTGCGCCCGAGGGGGGGGGCGGTGGGCCGCCCGCCTCCGCTGGTTAACGGGCCCTCCCGCGGATGGGTCTGCTGGCCAGTGGGAGGTGCGGGGGTGTGGCGGTGAGGTGGGGTCCAGCCTGCACCTAAGCACCCCCGTTCGGGGTCCGCTTTTCTCCCCCTTCTTTCTCCCCCCCCCCCCGCACGCCCCGTGCTTGGTCAAAAGGTCCAAAAAGGTCCTCCTCCTCCTCCTCCTCCTCCCTCCTCCGCCTCCTCCTCCTCCTCCGCCTCCTCCTCCTCCTCCTCCTCCTCCTCCTCCTCCTCCTCCTCCTCGTGCCGTGCTCAAACGTCTGTGTCCACACGCTGCGTGCTTGCGGAACGTATTGGCCCACCGTTTGGCGAACGCGTCGCGCCGGACGTACGTCTTCAGCCTCCGTGTTGAGCTCCGTGTCAGCACGCTACGGGTGGCGTGTGGCGCATCGGGGCAGCCGAGCTTCCCTCCCCGCCTCGGGCGAGGGGCCGACCGGCCAGAGACCAGGAGGAGGAGGAGGAGGAGGAGGAGGAGGAGGAGGAGGAGGAGGAGGAGGAGGAGGAAGGAGGGAGGAGGAGGAGGAGATGATGATGATGATGATGATGATGATGATGATGATGATGATGATGATGATGATGATGATGATGATGATGATGATGATGATGATGATGATGATGATGATGATGATGATGATGATGATGATGATGATGATATGAGATGATGATGATGATGATGATGAGGAGGAGGAGGAGGAAGGAGGAGGAGGAGGAGGAGGAGGAGGAGGAGGAGGAGGAGGAGGAGGAGGAGGAGGAGGAGGAGGAGGAGGAGGGAGGGAGGGAGGGAGGGAGGAGGGAGGGAGGGAGGGAGGAGGGAGGGAGGAGGGGAGGAGGAGGAGGAGGAGGAGGAGGAGGAGGAGGAGGAGGAGGAGGAGGAGGAGGAGGAGGAGGAGGAGGGAGGAGGAGGAGGAGGAGGAGGAGGAGGAGGAGGAGGAGGAGGAGGAGGAGGAGGGAGGAGGAGGAGGAGGACGAGGAGGCTCGCCGCGGCGCGCGCGCACGCGCGCGCGCCAGGGGCGGCCGGGGAGGCACCGCGGCACGGACGAGACGCGTTGGGACGAGCCGGGAGGCCGCCCGCGGCGGCCTCGAAGCGGCGGCGGCGGCGGCGGGCCGGGCGACGTCGTGCGAGCGCGGCGGCGGCGACTGCGCCGGCCGCGCGATCAGCTCTGGACGCCCGAAATGGGTTCGGAAAGAATGGGTACGATGCCCAACAGCGGTTCCTGTTCATTTTGCACAGGACTCGCTGTCCACGCCGCCGCGGCCTGTGTCCATTCGAGACAGAAGGCCGCCTGCCCAACAGCGGCCGCTGTTGGTTCGGGTCAACATTTGTTGTTGGGCATCGTATCCATTCTTTCCGTACCAATTTCGGGCGTACGAAAATGCTTGGCATCGCTCGGACGTGTGCATTTTTCCTATGGCGAGGACCATCGAGGAGCATCCTTGATCACTTGGCGAAACAGCCACGCACGAAACCGAAACAAACACTGGGAAATGGACGTCCGAGCGATGGCCAGAATGGTGTCCACAGGCGCTCTGTGGCCAGAGAGTGCGAGCAGCATTGCGGCCCAGAAGAGGTAGGGGGACGAGCAGTGACGGAAACAGCAAGCTCGCAAGGTCCGAGCGGATTGCTCGGATCGACGCTGGGGCCCCCTGGCGGCGCCTCTGGCGTCGCCTCTGGCGCGCTTCGCACGCCAGGGAGGGGGAGCCGGCGTCGATCCGAGGAAGCCGCGCGGACCTCTCAGATCTTATGTCTATTTCGTTGCTTGTTCCCCTTCAGGAGCCCGTCGGGGCGGCCGCGGGCGGCCACGGCAACGCGCGACGAGCGCGAGCGCGGCGACGGCGGCGGCAGCGACCCAGCTCAGAGGGGGCAGCGATGCCGACACCGATGCCGTTCACCCTTCCCTCGCCGACGCGGCTGGGCTCGCCTCGGCACGAATGCTGGTCAGGGCGCAGCCCCGGAGCGTCCGGGGCGCGGCGGGGGACAAGCAGCCCCGACCCCCCCAAGTGGCGTTTGCCAAAAACGGCTCTGGGCGTGCACGAAACAGCCCTGCCCTGTTCGATTCCTGCCTTGGGTGCGCGTCCGAAACGGCTTCGCTTGTCGGGGTGCTTATTCTGGGGGGGGCGGGGTTCTGCTCGCTGGGGACGGCGGCCGCGGCGAGCGCGGCGGAGAAGTCGGGAGCGCAAATTCGACGGCCAAGATGGCGACGAGGCCGTCGATGCCGCCGTCGTGGTCGTCGGCCGCGTCGTCGGCCGCGCCCCGAGGTGCCGCGGCCTGGCAGGTCGCAGGTCGTCGTCGTGCTCGCCGTCTCCGTCGTCGTCGTGGTGGTTGTCGACGTCGGCGCGTCGGCGTGGTCGTCGGCGGCGGCGACGGTGTCAAAAATGACGGCGGCGGGCTGGGGCGGCGATGGCGACAGAAGCGACGACGGCCCAGAAGTCGACGACGACGAGCGTCACGACGAGCACGGCAACAGCGACGAGGACGACGCAACGACGACGAGAGCGACGGCGAATGTCACGAAAGTGACGACGACGGATGCCACATCGACGACGACGGGCCTCCCTGTGGCTCTCATGGAGCAACGACGGCGGTGGCGGCACCGACCACGACGACGACGACCACCGCGACGCCAACGGCGACGCAGACGACGTTCAACAGACCGCTCAACACCGGTTCCAGGAATAACTACTCCCGGGGGCCATCTTGGCCATTTTGTCGAGCCGCGTCCAAACGTTGGCAGCTAAAACCTCCAGAAGCGCACAGACCCCTCTGAAGCGAAGACGCCGCCGTCGTTGTTGATAATTGCCGAGGCCTGACGACGGCGGCGACGACGCCGACAGTGATGGAAACGACGACGACCACGACGACGGCGGCGTCGGCGACGGCGGCGGTAGCGACTGACGTCGACGGCGACGGCGAAGGCGACGGCAACGGCGATGGCGATGGCGACGACGACCGACAACCGACGACCGACGACCGACGACCGACGACCGACGACCAGCGACGGCGGCGGCGACGGCGACGACGACACTCGACGACGGCGACGACAAACGACGACGGCGACGGTGACGACGACGACTAAGACAACCACGACGACGATTACGACGATGACGACTACGACAAAACGACGACGACGACGACGACGACGACGACGACGACGACGACGACGACGACGACGACGACGACGACGTAGGAGTCGAAGCACGCGACAAAGCACGCGACGAAGTCAGCGATGGCCTCGACATCGAAGCACGCGACGAAGCACGCACCAAGCGCTCGACGAGATCGGCGGAAACGACCAACGGCGACGACAACGACGGCGCCGACGACCCTGACCACGACGGGTGGCGCTTGCGGCGCGCCCCTCCTCCTCATCCTCCTACTCCTCCTCCTCTTCCTCCTCCTCATCCTCCTCCTCCTCGTCTTCCTTCTCCTCCTCATCCTCATCCTCCTCCTCCTCCTCCTCCTCCTTCCTCCTCCTCCCCGGCCCTTCTCTTCCTCCTCCTCCTGCCGTCCGTAGCCATTTTGGCTCAAGCTATTTTTGCTCCTGGGCCGCAGCGACCCCAGATATCATGGCCCAAACTAAATCCCTTTTGGCCGAGCTCGGACCTTCCTGGGGTGGTTTCTCTGTTGCGGGCTGTGCCAAATATCTTGGCACGCTCCTCGGCCCCGAGGCCTCGCTGGCCTCGCAGTGGCTTGCACCAGGGCAAAAATCGTGGCAACAGGGAAATCTTCTTCACTTAGTGCAGGGTGGCAGTGATGCCACACTTCGCCTTTACAATACCTCAGTCTTGTCCACGCTTAGCTATGTTGCCCAGTTCTTCCCGCTTCAGCCGCTGATCGCCCGCCGTGAACTGTATGTTTTCCATGCGATGCTTAGCCTCCCCCCGAACTCACTTCGCAAAGTAAATGTCATAGCCATGGCGTGGTGGAGCCCACCGCCCGTCCCACAGTCCGCTCAGGTCGTATCTGTCGCCGCTGCTGCCCGTTCTGCTGCCGTCGCTCTCGCGGGTGACTGGGGGCCGTTTGCTGAGCGCCTCGCTGGCACAACATGGGAGAAAACCACTCTTCAGAACGCTCCTCGCTGGCAGTCTGGCGAGTGGTCCCCTGTTTTCTGGTCGTCCCAGCTGTCCATCGTACAGTGTTATCGCTCCCTCATCGGGCCCAGCCTCAGAAGCCGTTGTCCCGCCCAGCAGTCACAGCCGCTTTGCACGCCGCGCGCCTCGAACTGCGCGACGCTGCAGCTGCTGCCCCACCGCGTCGCCCGAAATGCCAGCGCACGTTCGCGCGCAAGCTTGCTGAGCAAGCTTTCGCTTCGCCATTTTCCGTCACTCTGCGCAAACGCATCACGGCGTGGGGCCTCCAGGCGCCGTCGGAGCCAGGAGAGCTCCGAAAGCGCTGGGCAGATCTCGCGGGATCGCTCAAAGCGGTGCGCCCCAGCTGGCGATGGGCCACCTTTAAGACACTAAGCGGTGGCTGGACCACCACTGGACGCATGCACGTGCTCGCCCCAAAACAATGCGTTTTCATGCGCGGGAGTCAACAAGATTCATTTCCCCACTACCTCACCTGCCCCTCGCTTTCGAGCCTCCTCTGGTCCCCTGATCCTCCCCTCCTCCGCTCGACGCTCGCTGCCTGGGGCCTGGGGCCCGCAGCTGCATACCCGCCCGAGAGTCAGGATCCGCTTTCACTGCGCTCGACGATTGAGCACATAACGCTAGCGTTTCACACTTATAACAAAATGAAGCGTCACACTGACACGAGCTCCCGCCCTGCGGCGATGGCCGCAGCGAGCCGAGCTGCCAACGCATTACTTTGCAGGTGGGAGAGTTAGCGGCGGGCGCCGCGGACGATCATCATTTGCCCTCGTCTCGCGTCGTGCCCGCTTGCCCTCGTCTCGTCTCTTTCAGGGTACCTTATCTCCCCCTCCTCCTGCCGGAGGCGGGCGCGGCTCCGCCCGCCGCGGGCGCGCGCTGGCGGCCGCACTGGCGGCGGAGCGCCGCGGGGTCGCGGGCGCCGTTGGCGTCGGCGTCGCCGGCGAAGCTCGGAAGGGGGAGGAGGAGGTTCGAAGGTCGACGAGGGCGAGGAGGAGGAGGATGAGGGTCGGCGTTGGAGGAGGATGAGGAGGATGAGGTTTGGAGGTGGAGTTGGAGGAGGATGAGGCTCGAAGTCCGATGGGGATGAGGATGAGGAGTCCGGGTCGAAGTTCGATGATGATGATGATGATGATGATGATGATGATGATGATGATGATGACGATGACGATGACGATGACGATGACGATGACGACGACAATAATGATGATGCTGATGGTGATGATGCTGATGATGATGATGCTGATGATGATGCTGATGATGATGATGGTGATGAGGTTGCTGATGATGATGATGCTGATGATGATGATGATGATGATGATGATGATGATGATGATGATGATGGTGGTGAGGATCGTAGTTGGAGAAGGAGGAGGAGTACGAGGCGTACGTCTTCTTTCTCACCCTCATCCTCGAATTTTCGCATTAGGAGCATAAGCATCAGTTGGTTCGAGATCCGAGGAGGCTGATTAGGAGGATCGATTTTTTGGAAACGAGTGGGCCTTTGCTGGCCTCAAGAAGCCTCGCCTTTCGAGGATATATGTGTTTTGCGCTGTGTGGTTGCGCTTTGGTTGCCGTCGTCGCCCGTCGGCTGTCGGTCGTCGTCATCGTCCGTCGTCATGGTCGTCTCTCGCCGTTGTCGTCGTCGTCTTTCCGTAGCCGTATGTCGTCGTCGTCGTTACCGTATTGGTGCCACCATACCCTGCCGTGTTCGGCTCTCGAGGCGAGTCCAAAGGATCAGTGTGACCTTCAGATTCGGGCATCGGTTTTGTCAGCGTCTTGTTATCTCTTTTGCCCCCGATCATCTTCTATCGTTTGTCGTCACCGTCGCGGGCGTGATCCGTTGTCGTGGTCGTCGTGGTCGTCGCCGTCGTGATCGAGGTGATCGGCGTCTTCGCTTTCGTCGTCGTCGTCGGGGGCGTCGGTGGCGTCGTCGTCAATGTCGCGGTTGTCGTCGTGGTGCTGGTGGTGGTTGTCGTGTTCGTCGTCTTCTTCCTATTTGCTTCATGCTGGGGAAGGTGTTCCGTTGGGGTAAGTCAGGGGACCGACCTCGCTGGGGGGCAGTTCCCATTAAGGTGGCGGGTTGGGCCCATCTCCGATTGGAGAGGGGGGGACAGGAAGTCCCAATAGCGTCAGGTGACAAATGGTCCGATGACATTCTTGAGTTCCCAGATGCCTCACCAGACGGTCCGTCACTGCACGCCACAGGCGCACCTCTGGTTGACCGCTGCTGATCCTGCTTCCCCTCTCCCTCTCCCTCTCCCCGCCCTCCCCTGTGTCCTCCCCCTCCTACCCTCTTGTCCTGCTCCGTGTCCTGCTCTTCCTCTTTCTGTTTCTCTTCCTTTCCTCCATCGGCTTCTCCTAATCCTCTCTATACCCCTCCTGCTGCTCAGATTCCAAATCCTAGTCCTCTTCCACCCTCTCCCACCGTCTGCTTGTCATCCTGCCCAATTCTCCTCACCGTTCCACAGGCCCACGCGAGCAACTCGAGGAGCGCCCAAGAGCGCCAAAGAATTCTGGGAATTTCGTGGTCCTGGCCCTGAAAAACATGCGAAGTCTCTACCCACGGCTCAGAAAGCTGCATGAGCCTTGAGGCACTTCACTACGTGCTGAAGGCACTGTTGCGGATAACGCGGAGCCCCCCCCCTCTCCCCCGTCCTCTCTCGGGGGAAGGGGGAAAGGGGGGACAGCGACCCTTTCGGCGAATGGTTCGTTGTTCTTCCCCCCATGGGTTTTCCTCGTCGGTCGTAGTCGGTCGTCGGTCTCCGGTCGTCGTCGTCGCCACGGCGTTGCGTTGCCCCTCTTGTCCATTACCCCCTTGTCCTGTCGAATTTGTAATCCTCGCTCACCTCGCTCCTCGTCGTTGTCGTCGTCGTCATCGTCACGTCGTTGCGTTACCGTTATCTTTCGCCTGATGTTGACGCACGTGCCTCTGACGATCTTGGGCCGCCCAAGTTTTCGCTATTCTTCGCTTCGAAGAAGAAGTCTCGAACTGGTGGCGCTACTTGCTAACATTCTCAAATTGCCCCGTGTCTTTCGCGTATCCCTTTTAGCCTCCTCGTCCCCCTGCCCGTTCGTTGCCGCCTCCTTTCCTCTTCTGCCTCTCCGCGCCCTCACCAAGGACGAGGTCAAAACCCACGGGGTCGACGACGATGACGTGGCGGCACCCACGACGCCCACAACAGTGACGACGCCCACGACGACGACGCCCACGACGGCGCCATCGCCGGCGTCAACGTCCATGATGCCGCCGACCGCTACGGCGGCGACGGGGCCGACGGCGGCGCCGACGACGCGCACGACAAAGCCCAGGAGGCCGACGCTCGTGGGGCCGACGCCCAGGAGGCAAGCGCGAGCGCCGACGACGCCGCGCGCCCACGACGACGGCGACGGCGTCGCGCGAGGAGCTCGCCGCCTCCGCCCCGCGCCGGGCGCCGCGGGGCGGCGCGCGGGGCGGCGCGCGCCGGAGCGGCGCACCGGGCCAGCAGGTCGGCGCGGCCGCAGTCAGCGCCGCCGTCGTCATCGGCGCCGTCGTTGGCGCCGTCGCCGTCGGGGTCGTCGTCGTCGTCAGCGCCGTCGCCGTCGCCGTCGTCGACGTCGTTATCGACGTCGTCGTCCTCCTCCTCTTCCTCCCGTGGTCGTGGTGGGCGTCGTCGCGGTCTACGTGGTCGTCGTGGTGATCGTATTGGTGGTCTTCGTCGTCGTGGTGAACATCGCCGTGGTGGACATCGTCGACGTCGTCGTCGATGTCTTTGTACTCGTCGACGTAATCGGCCGCGCTGTCGACGTCGTGGTCTCGCCGTCGTGGACGTCATCGCGGTCGACGTCGTCGTCATCTTCTTGGTCGTCGTTGCTGCCGTGACCGATGCCGGGAATTCGTCGGGGTTCGTGTCGTCGACGTCGTCGACGTTGTCGTCCACGTCGCTAGAGTCGTCGAGATTGTCGTGGTTGTCGTCCTTGTCGTCGTCGTCGTTGTCGTCGTGGTTGCCGTGGTCGGCGTCGAAGACGTCGGCGCCGTCGTGGTCGCCGCCCACATCGTCCATGTCGTCGTCTTCGTTGTCGTCGTGGTCGGGGATGTCGTCGTCGTGGTCGTCGGGGGGAGGGGGAGGGGGAGAAGGGCGTCGTGAGGCAGGGAGGAAGGGGAGAGAAAGAGAGAGAGAGAGAGAGAGGGGAAGGAGGCTTGAGGAGTGAGGTGGCGCACGACGGAGAGCAGAGCAGGATGGTCGGGAGGACGAGGCAGGGAGGCAGGAGCAGGCGGAGGACGAGGAGGATGAGCAGGAGAGAGCAGTAGCAGCAGGAGGATGGAGTAGGATAAGGAGTCAGGAGGAAGGGGGGGGGGAAGGAGGATGAAAGGAGTTACAGGAGGGGGAGCAGGGGGAGCAGGAGGAGCAGGGCGACACCAGCACTGGCCGCTTCCCCGAGGGTTGCACCGACAGCGGTGACCCTCCTACACCCTGCTGCGGCTCTTTCTGAACACGCTGCTCGGGGTCACCGGGTCGGCCGCATCCGCGGTCGAGGCGTATGTAGGCACTACGCGGCACCATGGGTCGTCTTCTCATGACCTGTACGTGTGATCTGTAGCCAGCGAGCGATTCTACAAAGCGGCATCATACGTGTGCCATCTCGATTCTACGGTAGGAGCGGGGTTTCGCACCGTCACCCGTTGCCACTGTCAGGGTCGGAGTGGCCAATGGCAGGGCGCAGCGGGCGCCCTTAGGAGAACCCCTGCGGCACCACTGTTATTTGAGGCAACGACTCGGTGGCGAGTGGGGACATCGTAAAAGTCCTCTCTGCGTGGTTGCTGGAAGGTCTCCGTGGGTGCTGGCCACTGCGGCGCTTGGGCCGTTGTGGGTTTCCGGGGGCGCCGCGTTTCCCACCTAGCGCGGCTGGAGCTGCTACTGACCTGTTTGTCAACGCTGCCGCTTGATGCGGTAAACTTACACGTGGCACCGCGTATGTATACATATGTCGAGTGGCCAACTTACTGTGTGGGACCCTTCCCGAGTTAGGGTGTTCCACCAGCCAGCGTGTTGCACCGACAGCGACTGCCACTACCACCGCCACTGCCACTGCACATGCCGCTACCACTACCAACACCTGCTGAAAGAAGCCAACGTGTTCCAGGACACGCATGCCTATCAGTTTGGTCGAGCAGGCTGCGCGCCGAAAGAGCTGAACTATGTTCTGCCTGGAGGCTGGGCATCTACCCCATGAGCACATCTTCACCAACATGGTCACAGAAAATGGGAGGGGGGAGGAGGCGGAGGAGGAGGATGAGGGGATGGTGACAGGGAGGGAGAGGAGGAGCATAACGAGGAGTCGTAGGAGACCGAGGAGGAGGAGGAGGACGAGGATTAGGAATAGGAGGAGGCGGAGGAGGAGGAGGAGGAGGGGGAGACAGAGGCGGTTGGAGAGGAGGGTTAGGATGAGGAGGATGAGGAGGAGAAAGAGAAGAGGAGGAAGAGGCGGAGGAAGACGCGGAGGAG
>CAUYUJ010014949.1:1715990-1775990 GCA_963575745.1 Prorocentrum cordatum | reverse complement strand
CCGAGGGAGTTCTCGCAGTTTGGGTTACCACGCCTTGCGATGGATGTGCGTGAAGGGTGGCACCGAATTTCAGAAATGTGGCAAATCCCCTGTGTTTTTGGACCCTGACCCCGCGGATCTGCGTAAGGGGTGGCGCCGAATTTCAGAAATGTGGCAAATCCCCTGTGTTTTTGGACCCTGACCCCGCGGATCTGCGTAAGGGGTGGCACCGAATTTCAGCAATGTGGCAAATCCCCTGTGTTTTTGGACCCTGACCCCGCGGATCTGCGTGAGGGGTGGCACCGAATTTCAGAAATGTGGCAAATCCCCTGTGTTTTTGGACCCTGACCCCGCGGATCTGCGTGAGGGGTGGCACCGAATTTCAGAAATGTGGCAAATCCCATGTGTTTTTGGACCCTGACCCCGCGGATCTGCGTGAGGGGTGGCACCGAATTTCAGAAATGTGGCAAATCCCGTGTGTTTTTGGACCCTGACCCCGCGGATCTGCGTGAGGGGTGGCACCGAATTTCAGAAATGTGGCAAATCCCCTGTGTTTTTGGACCCTGACCCCGCGGATCTGCGTGAGGGGTGGCACCGAATTTCAGAAATGTGGCAAATCCCCTGTGTTTTTGGACCCTGACCCCGCGGATCTGCGTGAGGGGTGTCGATTTCGAGCCCCCCCAGCAATTCAGACAACGCGCCCAGGGGGTGCTAAAAGCCGGTTTGGGCCTCCCCCCCCCTCGCGCGGTCAATCAACTAGTTACAGTAACCAGCAAAAAGTCAACTAGTTACAGTAACCAGCAAGAAGCAGAACTGTAACACTGGAAACTACAAGCTACAACTGGTACAGGAAACTGCAAACCTCGCGCCTACAGCCTGGTGGCCCCACAAGGGGGCCGGCGGATTTGGGCTCTCTACTCGTTTCTCTTTCTTTTTCTTTCATGGTCCCAAGAGGGCCCCTTAGGTTTCCAAGAGGGCCCCAAGAGGCGCCCAAGGGATTCCAAGGAAACTCCCAAGAGGCTTCCAAAGACTTCCAAGCGGTCTCAAGGAGGCCCTCAAGAGGCCTCAAGAGCCTCTCCCCCCCAAAGGCAGCCAAGATGCTCCAAGAGACTCCTGGGACTGCCAAGAGACGCCCAAGACGCCCCGAGAGGCCTCCCAAAAGCGACCAAGAGGGGCCCCAGAGGGCCCCAGGAGGAGATTCTGACGGTCCCAGCCAGAGGAGGGGGCTAAAATCTCAGGACCTGAGTGGTTTTGATACTCCCCTCCTCCAACCCCCTTCTTCCTCTTCGGTACCCCCTACCCTTGGGCCTGGACGGGGCGTTTCGCGAGCGGTCAGAGCGTCCAAGATGGCCCAAGATGGCTCCAATGAGGCCCCAAAAAGCTAAAGATGACCTCCAAGATCGCTGAAGATTGCCCAACATGGCCAACGATAGCTTGCAACAGACCTTGAAGAGGCTTCAAGACGCCTCCAAGACGGCTCTACTTGGTTAAAGGGCCTCCCAAGGACGCCCTGGAGAGGCCAATAACCGTCCAAAACCTAGTAGAAATCAATGTTGTTGGTTGCCTTCTCGCCCTTTTGCTTCCGATGGGCTTCTGAAGCCTCGAGATGCTCCGGTATGCAACCAGAGATCCCCAAGAGGGGTCCAAGAGAGGCCTAAGACGGCTCCAAGAGCGCCCAAGACCGCCCCAAGAGCGTCCCAAGAACGTCCCAGGAAAGCTCCAAGAGGCGATTTTGAGGGTTCCGACGGGGGGATCTAAATTGACGCCGCCTTCTTTGTTGGTTGATGGCCTTCAAGATGGCCCAAAAGAGGCCCAAGAGGGGCCCCAGATGGCTCCAAAATGGCTTCAAGAGCGCCCCGAGAGGCCTCCGAGAGACCGAAACGCTTCTAAAATCTTAATTTGCCAGCCCCACGGGCCAGAGGCGTGCTAAAATCTCCGGTAACTGGTAAAAGATATTTCTAGTTCGCGCACGCGGGCCGGCCACTGGAATTCCCGGGACGATAAGTACCCTGGCAAGGTCCCGCATGTCCTGGGGAGGAGCGAGGATCGACGAGGGGTCGAGCATATCTAGCTCGAGGGGAGACCGAGGCGGCGAGCCGACCAGGAGCATGCATCTTGATGGGGTCGAAGAGCACATGGAGGATCGAGAGGATGCTCCAGGAGCGGCACGGGGCGTCGAGATGGATGTGGAGGACCCCATCCCGCCCCAGCCGCTGCTGGACCCAAGGGGGGGGGGGGGGGGGGCGAACCCTCGTGGGGCCCGTGGCGATATGGGTTGTGTGCTCAGCCCGGTTCCCCCCCCCCGCCGGGGTCCCGCAGCGCCGGGGTGGGGGGGAGGGGCCTCCGCCCCAGAGAAGGTTCCAGGAGCGGGTGCTTGAGGAGGGTCCGAGGCTCGAGGAGGATCGTCGTGCCGTCAAGGCCGAGGATGCGAGGATCGAGCAGGATGCGAGGATCTGGGAGGGTCGAGAGGATCCCAAGGGCCCTGATCGATCTGGACGCCGCCATGTTTTCACACTGGGCGCTGTCGCCCGGATTCCAGGCCCCGGTCGACCGTCGCGGATCGGTCGGGCCCGAGGACTGCTGCAGACATGTAAAGTTTCGGGAGGGGAGGTAAGCCGGGTCTCAACCAAGGCCGGGCTGTGGCGCAAATTCCAGGGACAAGCAATTGTCTTGGAGTAATTCTGTACACCACGCGCTGCCATCTGGCACGGGCCAAGGGCTCGCCCCTCCAACAGCCTTGCGCATCGAGAGCAGCAGCGGTGCAGCGCGCGTCACCAAAGCAATCTGACAAGGTCCTCCGTGCTCTTTGGGCGACCGCGTGAGTTCTCCGGGCCTCCTTGAGGCGGAGCTTGGCTTCGGTTGTTTTCCTTGCGCCACCGAGGGTGAGCGACCGTTACCGCGGGCGGTCGGGGGCAGTGCCCCGGGGCCCCCGCGGGGCCTCCTTGGGGGCTCCGCGGGGCGCGTTTCCGCCGGGCGCCCCAGGATGTCGGCTTCGCCCTACAGCGACGGCGTTGTTGTAGGGCCCCTGCACGTGGAAAAACACGATGGAGATAACGAGCTGCACATTGCGTGGTTCGGGATACCCAGGCACCCGGCAGCCAGCTTTTCACAAGCGAGGTCAGGGCAATTTTCTCGGCCAGCCCCACCTGGCCCCGAACCCCTCCTTTCTTCCCTCCCGACAGGTTCAGAGATCTGGTCGACGTTGAATTTCAGGGAGGGTCGGGGGTTGATCTCTTTGTGTATGATCGCGCAGTCTTGGCGCCCAGAGGGAACGCCCCCAGAGCCCTCTGTCAGTCTGGTGGGCTTGTTTTCCACCACCACCACCATCAGCAGCAGGGGGAGGGGGTCCTCCTCCTCCTCCTCCTCGTCCTCCTCCTCATCCTACACTTCCTTCCCCCCTCGAACTCATGGTGGTGGTGGTGGTGGAAAACAGTCTCAACATCAGCCACCTGGCCGTAGCCTTCGAGCGAAAGGGGGCGCCAGGACTGGGGCGCACAATGGCACCCTCCAGGGCCCGTGCAGACCCGCCAGCCGTGGGCGCCGACTTCACTGTCGAAGGGAGTGCGGGTGGGTCGCCCCGCTGCAGGCGCCGGCTTGGGTGCAGCAGTGTGTCGGGCGGGTCGCGGCGCGGGTGGGGCACGGCGTGGGTGGGTCCCTGGCGAGTCGCGTGTGGGTCACAGGTCGGTCGCGGGCGGGCAGCATCTGGGTCGCGGCACTGTCCGTGGTGTGAGGACGACAGCAACAAAAGCAAGAGCAGCACGCACCGTGAGAATTCCCACCAGGGGCTGTACGGCGATTCGGCTCCCCTCTACTCCTGGTCTAAAGGTAACCCTTGCGTTTCATGAAGTGCGTTTGCTCCATGATCCAAACAGGAAGCGCACGGAGCCGATGTATGTACAGTCAGAAATCCTTTGTGTAGTGGCGAGGTGTGTGGAGGTGAACGGGGAAGGAGGAGGATGAGGAGGAGGAGGAGGAGGAGGAGGAGGAGGAGGAGGAGGACGGGGAAGGAGGAGGAGGAGGAAGAGGAGGAGGAGAAAACCAATTCGGATCCAGACATGTGGCCTGCGCTGGAGAGAGAGCGCCAGTCTCGACGACAGGAGCACAGCACCCATTTCAACGAACCAGCGGGAACACAGTTTTTGAAACAGCACATAGAGAGAATGGTGCCGGAGAGGCGCGGGGGGGCACCGCTGCACATTGGCAGGGGAGACGGGAGAGAACGGCACGGTAGGGTGCGGCGGTGACTCAGGCGCGAGTCTTGAATGCTGAAAGCCGCAAGTGGCCTAGAATCGGCCGACATCGACCGATTCGCGCTATCAGTGCACGCGGTGTGAGAAACCAACGCACAAGTCGCCACGACCCTAGCATGCCGTACTACGCACACGTAGCGCAGGGGAATGGTGTAGCGCCCAGACCCGTCGGGACCTCCCGGTCCCCTGGGGATGGCCACTGGTCGTCTTGAGCGCGACCGCTCCCGGCTCGAGCTCTCGCGCCTCGCTATCCGCGAACCGCCTCCAGCTGCCCGCAGCCGGCCCTCGCGGATGCTTTCGGCGGGACAAGCGGCCACGGTCCTGCTCCGGAGCGATGGCACCGCCGTGGCCTGCGGCTGGAATGACGCCCAGTGCGAGCTCCCGGCGCTGCCCGCGGGCCTCACCTACACGCAGGTCGCCGCTGGAGGGGATCACACGGTCCTGCTCCGGAGCGATGGCTCCGCCGTGGCCTGCGGCTGGAATGATGACGGCCAGTGCGCCCTCCCGGCGCTGCCCGCGGGCCTCACCTACACGCAGGTCGCCGCTGGAGGGAGGCACACGGTCCTGCTCAGGAGCGATGGCTCCGCCGTGGCCTGCGGCCGGAATGGCAACGGCCAGTGCGCCCTCCCGGCGCTGCCCGCGGGCCTCACCTACACGCAGGTCGCCGCTGGAATGAGGCACACGGTCCTGCTCCGGAGCGATGGCACCGCCGTGGCCTGCTGCCTGAATCATGACGGCCAGTGCGAGCTCCCGGCGCTGCCCGCGGGCCTCACCTACACGCAGGTCGCCGCTGGAGGGAGGCACACGGTCCTGCTCCTGAGCAATGGCTCAGCCGTGGCCTGCGGCTGGAATGATGAGGGCCAGTGCGCCCTCCCGGCGCTGCCCGCGGGCTTCACCTACGCGCAGGTCGCCGCTGGAGGGAGGCACACGGTCTTGCTCCGGAGCGATGGCACCGCCGTGGCCTGCGGCTTGAATCATGACGGCCAGTGCGCCCTCCCGGCGCTGCCCGCGGGCCTCACCTACACGCAGGTCGCCGCTGGAGGGAGGCACACGGTCCTGCTCAGGAGCGATGGCTCCGCCGTGGCCTGCGGCCGGAATGGCAACGGCCAGTGCGAGCTCCCGGCGCTGCCCGCGGGCCTCACCTACATGGCCGACCTGTTGCCGGCGATGCTCCTCCAGGCGTCGCTGGACGGCGACACGATGCGCTTCATGACCTTTGGCGGGGCGGAGCGCTCCAGGTCCTGGGCCGGGCCCGGCGCTCGCCTCGCGGACATCTACGAGCAGCTGCTGGCCGACCACCGCGCGGGCAGACTGGGGCCCCGAGCCTGGCGGGTGGACGCCGTCCTGCCGGGCGGCCGGCTTCTGAGCAGCGCGGCGGCCGAAGAAATTGTCGCCGAGGCCTTGGAGCTTCCCCGTGCCACGTAGCGATACAGAGAGACATTCCGATTCCGGGGCGGCGCAAGGTTGCGAAGATGGCCGCGCGTCGCACGTCGCGCGGCGCGGGGCGCGAGGTTGGGTGGCCCAGGCGGGGCGAGGAGCCCCGCGAGATCTCCTTTCTTGCGCGCGTGGTTGTTGCCCCGCCTGCCCCTCATCCTCACGGCCTTCTATTCCGAACCCCTCCAACTCCTCCTTCCTCCCCCTCCCCCTCCTCCTCCTTCCTCCTCCTCCTCCTCCTCCTCCTCCTGCTCCTCCTCCTCCCTCCTCCTCCTCCTCCTCCTCCTCGTTCCTCCTGCTCCTCCTCCTCCTCCTTCTCCTCCTCCTCCTCCCTCCTCCTTCTCCTCCTCCTCCCTTGGAGGTCCAGGCCTACCTGGCTGGAGACCCCGCCGGGGGGCCCCCCGAGAGGTCCGTCCGCGCGCGAGGCCTCCACAGGCCCTGGGGCCGCACGCGGGACTCCAGTTCCGCTGCCTTGGCGCCCGCGGTTGCCCGTTGGGGCTGGCGGGGGGCTCCTCCTCCCTCCCTCCTCCCTCCCTTCTCTCCTCCCTCCCTCTCCTCCCTCCCTCCTCCTCCCTCCCTCCTCCCCTCCCTCCTCCCTCCTCTTCCTCTTTCCTCCTCCTCCTCCTCCTCCTTCTCCTCCTCCTCCCCCTCCTCCTCCTCCTCCTCCTCCCTTGGAGGTCCAGGCCGCACGCAGGACTCCAGTTCCGTTGCCGTGGCGCCTGTGGTTGCCCGCTGGGGCTGGCGGGGGGGCTGCGGTGGCCCGGCACTGGTCTCAAGTCGGGCCTGTCCTTCTACAGGGGGAATATTCAAACATAGTTTTGATATCTGTATGGATATATATATATATATATATATATGTGTGTGTGTGTGTGTGTGTGTGTGTGAATTCTTGGATTAGTTGTTGGCCATGTAGGAGCATTTGTTTCGTATTGTTAGTGTGTCGTCGAAGATCTCCCTGGAGGGGGACGCGCCCGACTTAACACTGGTCCTGGCCTGCAGGCAATTCGAGCGAAGAGAACTATGCACATGCACCGATCCTGGCAAGGCCCATCCTTGACCCAGGATCGGTGCATATGCCTTCCTGGCCAAGGTAGGAGGGCGTATGCACCGATCCTGGGCTCAGGATGGGCCTGGCCAGAATCGGTGTATGTGCATAGTTCTTTTTCCTCTAGCAATGGGGAGTGGGTCAGGTTCGAGGTTCTGGGCTCGGCAAGGTTCGTTGTCCTCGTCTGTCTCTGGAGGCCGGGTTCGGGCCTGAGCTGGCAGAGACGGATTTGGGGTGAACAAAAATGCACCAGATGGGCCCCGGGAGGGGTCCAGGGCCAGATTTCTCCGTGTGTTTGCCCGTATCCCTCGTCTTGGCCGATTTGCTTGTGGCACCGAGCTCAGACCCTGGTGGGCTCTCACGGTTCGGTCAGGCCCGAGGAGTGTCCCAGGAATCTTGGGCCCAGAGATATCCGGGCGCGATGTTTGCACTGTTGCACTGTTCCGCGGCGTGGTTTTTTTTTGCAGGGGGGTCGGGGGTTGATCTGCGTGCGTATGTCTGCGCAGTCTGTGTTTCTGGAGGGGGCGCCCCTGGAGTCCTCGGAGTCCATCCTTCGGCCACCTGGCCCCTGCCACACGCAGCTGGCCTCCCGAAGCTTCGGCCAAGAGCGAGGGGGCGCCAGGGCTGGGGCGCACACAACTGGCGCCCTCCAAGGCCAGTGCAGACCAGCCCTTCAGATCTTCGGCAGCAGACCCCTTTGGCGAAATCTCCGGCGAATCTCCGGCGAAATCTTTGGGAAGCGACAGCTCCGTCGAAATCTCCGGGCCATCCCGCCTGGCCGAGAACCGCCGCAAACGAACTCTATTTGAATACTCCACGCATGGAATTCGATTGTAATCCTCTACATAGGAATCTTAATGTAATCGTCCACAAAAGGAATCCTTTTGCAATTTCCTGCAGACGGATTCCGATTGTAATTCTCCACGATTGGAATCCGATGGTAATCCAAGTGTATTGCGGCACGTGGTCGCATGGGGTCCGGGGTGACACGTGTCACCCTTGTGCTTTTTCACGCTGTATCATGTTGGCATCCGTCCAACAGTTGCTTTTGCCCAGACGGTTATCGGGGTGACACGTGGCACCCCTGTGCTGCGTCACGCTGTATGGTTCCATGCTTGCACCCACAATACGAGCGAAACGCATGTTTTTTTTTCCCACGCGGCTTTCGGGTGTGAAGCATGTCACCCTTGTGCTGTTTCACGTTCTATAGTTCCATGTTGGCGCCCAGGATACGAGTGAAACAATCGGGTTTCCCCACGCGGTGTTCGTGGTGACACGTGTCACCCTTGTGCTGCTTCACGCTGCATGGCCACATGGTGGCATCCAGACTACGAGTGGAACAATTGGGTTGCCCACGCGGTTTTCGGTGTGAATCGTGTCACCCTCGTGCTGCTTCACACTGTATGGTCCCATGCTGGCAGCCAGAATACGAGTGGAACAATTAGCTTTCCCCACACGGTTTTTGGGATGACACGCGTCATCCCTGTGCTGTTTCACGCGGACTACCTCGGGACCCCACCGCCTCCTGGGGGGCTTGTGATCTGCGCATCTGTCGCCACTCTCGTGGGCTCCTGGGGGGCCCAGCGGAGGTACGTCCCACGCGGACCACCTCGGGACCTCGCTGCCCCCTGAGGGGCCTGCGATCTGCGCAACTGTCGCCATTTTCGGGGGCTCCTGGGAGGCCCAGCGGAGGTACGTCCCACGCGGACCACCTCGGGACCTCGCCGCCCCCTGGGGATTTGCGATGGCTCCTGGGAGGCACAGCGGAGGTGGGTCCCACGCGGACCACCTCGGGACCTCGCCGCCCCCTGAGGGGCGTGCGATCTGCGCAGCTGTTCCCATTTTCGTGGGCTCCTGGGAGGCCCAAGCGGAGGTACGTCCCACGCGGACCACCTCGGGACCTCGCCGCCCCCTGGGGGGCTTGCGATCTGCGCAACTGTCGCCACTTTCGGGGGCTCCTGGGAGGCCCAGCGGAGGTACGTCCCACGGACCACCTCGGGACCTCGCCGCCCCCTGGGGGGCTTGCGATCTGCGCAATTGTCGCCACTTTCGTGGGCTCCTGGGAGACCCAGCAGAGGTTGGTCCCACGCGGACCACCTCGGGACCTCGCCGCCCCCTGGGGGGCTTGCGATCTGTGCAACTGTCGCCACGTTCGTGGGCTCCTTGGAGGCCCAGCGGAGGTGGGTCCCACGCGGACCACCTAAGGACCTCGCCGCCCCCTGAGGGGCTTTGCGATCTGCGCAATTTCCGCCACTTTCGTGGGCTCCTGGGAGGCCCAGCGGAGGTACGTCCCACGCGGAGCACTTCGGAAAATCGCCGCCCCTTGGGAGGCTTGCGATCTGCGCAATTGTCGCCATTTTCGTGGGCTCCTGGGAGGCCCAGCGAAGCTGGGTCCCACGCGGACCACCTCGGGACCTCGCCGCCCCCTGGGGGGCTTGCGATCTGCGCAACTGTCGCCACTTTCATGGGTTCTTGGGGGGCCCAGCGGAGGTACGTCCCACGTGGGTCATTCGGAGGTACGTCATACGCGTTTCTTTCGACGCCCCTGTGTTTCCATTTTGTATAGTTGCCGTTCCTCTTATTGCTGCGCTCTTCTGAAATCATTGTTGGGTGCTCTTCCTCTTCTTGCGCACTGCGGGTCCTTCAGACTGCCAGTCAGCATTGGGTGGTCCTGAGTATAATCGCCACATGTATAGAAAGGATTGGGTACGTCACAGGGTAATTATTTTTGGTTGCACCATCGGCAGAGAGAGAGAGAGTTAGAGAACAAGAGAGAGAGAGAGAGAGAGAAAGAGAAAAAGAGGGAATGAGACAGGGAGAGAAAGAGAGAGAGAGAGAGAGAGAGAGAGAGAGGCGGAGAGATAGAGAGGGGGGGGATGCGACGCAGGAGGAGGAGGAGGAGGAGGAGGAGGAGGAGGAGGAGGAGAGGAGGAGGAGGAGGAGGAGGAGGAGGAGGAGGAGGAGGGAGGAGGAGGAGGGGGGGGGGAAGGAGGACGAGGAGGATGAGGAGGAGAAGGAGACGAGGGGGACGAGGAGGAGGAGAAGGAGGAGGAGGAGGAGGAGGAGGAAGAGGAGGAGTGCTGAATTTGCAAGGGGAAAGATGGACGGAAACGAAGAGGTGGGAAAAAGGAGGGAGGAGGAGCACGGGAGATATAATGGATGGGAGGATGCAGGGTGAGGAGGAGAAGGAGGAGGATGTTCAGAAAGAGAGCGAGGAGCAGGAGGGGGAGGAGGAGAGACTACCCAGAACGTAGGAGGATGAGGAGCCTCCCGTTTTATCTCTTCGTCCCGTACCCCTCCTCTGCCAACATCTGGGAAAGAGCGTGTTCTACCGCTGCTGGCGGAAAACCGGGGGGGGTCACTACCGGTTCGAACCCCTCCCCCCCCCCCCCGCCAGAAAACCAGGGGGGGTCACTACCGGTTCGAACCCCTCCCCCCCCTCCCCCAGTTCATCATGAAAAGGGGGGGGGTCACTACCGGTTCGAACTCCCCCCCCCCCCTCGAACTCGAAAACCGAGGGGGGGGTCACTACCGGTTCGAACCCTCCCCCCCGAAAACCGAAGGGGGGTGCGGACAGTGGTGGGGACGGTGGTGGTGGGGACAATGGTGAGGGGACAGCGGGACAGTGGTGGGAACAGTGGGACAGTGGTGGGGACGGTAGTGGTGGGGACAATGGTGAGGACAATGGTGGGAACAATGGGGACAGTGGGACAGTGGTGGGGACGGTGGTGGTGGGGACAGTGGTGTGGGGACAGTGGGAATGTGGTGGAAACAGTAGGACAGTGGAGGGTACAGTGGTGGTGGGGACAGTGGTGAAGGCGGTGGCGAGGACGGCGGTGGGACAATGGGACAGAGGTACAGTGGGGACAGTGGTGGGGACAGTGGGGACAGTGGTGGGAACAGTGGGACAGCTCAGTGGGACAGCGGAGGAGTCAGTGGGACAGTGGGGACAGTGGGGATAGTCGGGCAGTGGTTGGGGCCGTGGAGAAAGTTGGGAGAGTGGAACCGTGGTGGGAACAGTGGTGGGGACAGTGGGGACAGTGCGACAGTGGTGGTGGCACTGGTGGGGACAGTAGGGGCGGTGGTGGAACCAGTGGGGACAGTGGTGGTGAGTGGTGCTGGGAACAACAGTGGGGGATGTGGTGAGGACGGTGGTAGGGACCGGGAGTCGTTTGCTGGCGGTGAGAGGGGGGTGGGAGGGGTTCGAACCGGTAGTGACCTCCCCCTCCGGTTTTCGAGGGGGGGGGGTTCGAACCCGTAGTGACCCCCCTCCGGTTTTCGAGGGGAGGGGGAAGGGGGGGGAGGGGTTAGGGGAGGGGGTGGGGGTTGCCGGGGGAGGGGGGGGGGGGAGGAGGGGTTCCAGCCGGGGGGGTGTTTTCGGAGGGGGGGGGGGGGAACCCCGGGTGCCCGAGGAAAAGGGCGGCCATTTTCCACAGTAAAGCGGCGATGGATCACGCTCTCTCTGTTACTCCCGGAACTTCCGCTCCCCCTTCCCCCTCCTGTTCTTGAGTCGACGGCGACGACGACGCCGAGGACGACGGCGACCACGACGAGGATGAGGACGATGGCGACCATGACGACGAGGACGACGGCGGCACAAACGACGGGGACGCGAGGCCGACGTTGTCGACGACAACGACGGCACGCGAGGCCTCCCCTCTCCACTCTTTCTTCCAATCCGGCAAAGACGACGGCGACGACGGCGAGGATGGGGACAATCAACTTCGACGATGACGGCCACGGCGATGGTCGCAACAATCGTTCCAAGCGTCTCGCGTCTATTTTCAAGAGTTTCCTCCAGCGTATCTGGCCCGCGGCCTTGGCCCCCTCCCTCTCCGTCTGGGAACACACCCTTCCGGGGGCCTCTTTTTTATGTCAGCCACAATGTGAGCCCCAAAAGGGCACGACAGAAAGGCAGGCCGGGCGGACGGGCCGCAACGAGCGGCTCGGGCGGGTGGACCCAGCCCATCGGGCGGGCCCTGACAGGCAGGTCTGGCGGACGGGGCATCCAGGGGAACGAGCAACGGCATAAACAAACAACAACTCGGAGGTTCTATGTTTATGTCATTCTTCGTCCCCCTACTCTCGCCCGAAGACTCCGTCCGATTGTTCCAAGTATCATGCTTCAATGTCCCGCCCGCCTGGCCCGCCCACCAGGACCCGCCTCCTCCTCCTCCTCCTGCTGCTCCTCCTGCTCCTCCTCCTCCTGCTCCTGCTGATCCTCCTGCTGCTCCTCCTGCTCCTCCTCCCCCTCCTCCTGCTCCTCCTCCTCCTCCCCCTCCTCCTCCTCCTCCTCCTCCTGCTCCCCCTGCTCCTCCTGCTCCCCCTCCTCTTCCTCCTCCTTCTCCTCCTCCTGCTCCCCCCTCCTCCTCCTCCTCCTCGTCCTCCTCCTCCTCCTCCTCCTCCTCCTCCTCCTCCTCCCCGAGGCATCACAGCGGGCGGGGAGGCTTCCGAGCCAAGCGGCCGGGCGGGCCCCGACGGGCGGGCTCGGCGGGCGGCCCCGGACGGGCGGGCCGGGCGGGCCTCGGCGGGACTGGGCGGGGCGGGGCAGGCGGGCGGACCCCGACGGGCGGAGGAGGAGGACTTACAGGAATTACAGCCTTCGCGTAGCGAAAATACATGAATCCTCTGCTCAAGCCATTGCTCGAGGCTCAGGTCACTTGCACTTGGGAGGCTCGTCGCGCTGGATTCCGACCAGATACTCGCGACGAGTCTTGGAAATCGGTAACTGGCATTCGGCTCCGAGTCCCCTGAGCTGAGACTGTCCGAAGAAGCCACACACATTGCAGTACCATATTCCCAACGAATGGTGATACATTAGGGCGTGGGAGGGGTGGGCCCAACCTCCAGCGATATGCATTTGGCACCCCCTTTTCACCCGAGAAACTCTACCGTCTATGCTAACAAGCTCATTGCAGTCGCTTTTCAGCCATTCGGACAAGGTGGCTAACGTGGCTGACCCTTTACAGCGAACGCAAAACTTACCGCTTTCGGCAAGGGTGTACGCGGTCGCGAAGCGAGCTACGATAGACGGAGCGGGAGGACGAGGAGCGGGAGGAGGAGGAGGCGGAGGGGGAGGGGGAGGCGAAAGACCTCCTTCCACACCGGCCTGCGGGGCCATCCGAGCGGCTCGGGTCGCCGCGGCGGTTGCGGCTCTCCGCTCGGCCTCGTGTTGGATGGAGCACAACGCAACCCTCAGCAAGCGACGCCTGACGAGCATCGCCTTTTTCTCCACCATCTGCACTCGAAATCGCTCTTCAGCTGGTACTCGCGCGGCCTCCGCAGCGACTCCAGCCAGACGGTCGACGGCGACGTTGCCTTGAACCATCCAGCTCTGCAGCCCACGCCTCTGCACCTCCTCCGCGTCCATGTGAGACGGCACCTGCAGCACTATGATGTTGGACGGCTCTCGCTGCTGATCGTGCAGATGCCGCCCGATTTGGCGCCACAGCCCAGCGTGCACTCCCGCTGGGTTTCGATATAACTGCTCCCACCAACCACGACATACCTCCGCACAGTCGGTGACGAAAATCATGACTCCTGAACTGCATCTGATGGCGAGCTCGAGTGCTGATGTCTCGCCCTTTGGCACTGTCTGGATCCCTCCAGGCAGCGGCCCCATCAAGAAAGCGCCGACCTGGAAGGGCGTGAAAGATGGGATCACACAGACTGCTAATCCAATTCGCCGAAGTCGCACATCGTGTGTGTCAGGTCCTCCTGACGCATCGCCAAACACATACAGGAGACTCGCGGCAGTGCCGTGTCCCAGCAAGGCTGGGCCTGCTTCAAGATTGCTTCCTGACCATCTCTCGATCGAAGTGGGTGGAGAAACTTGTGTCCAGCGTGCTGGGATGATTCCTCGACTCCAAAAACATGAATGAGCATCATGATCAGCCATCGCTTCGGGTACGAGGGAATCAGACTGCTCGAACACTGTGCCGCCACGATTGCACTTGCACAACCAATTCCTGTGGATGTCGGACTCGGGAGCCTCGAGGCATCGATCACAGGTGTCGCTGGCTGGGCCGTTGGCGGTCCGCTTCCTCTCATTCGTCCACACTCCTCCGACGGCGATGGTCAGCATGAGTTCTGCTAGCTGTCGCCCTTTGTCTACATAGTACAGATTACCGGTGGAACGCCGCAGACTGAGTAAGTCCGCGCCGTCCTCCAAGCCGCTGCCGCAGTGCAGGACCGAGGCCTCGCGCCATTGCCGAAAAGCTAATGACCCTTCAAACTCCCGAAGCAAGTCGTCTGCTTGATCCAGCGAGCACAGAGCATCATCGTCGAACGTCCACGCATGTGACTCCTGCCCGCTGTCATTGGGCAGACCCCACTCCGAAGGGGAGTGAGGATTCCAGCCAGCCTGCAGCACATACGCCACAACGGTTGGCACAGGGCCGCGAACGTGTCTGGACCTATGTGCTTCAGGTAACTGTCGTAGCTGCTGAACAACCTGCTGCCAAACTCGATACACTCCTGGCCGTACTGACGGGCCAGTGATCCACACCTGCAGCCACTGCGCCAAGCACTGCCGAGGTAGGACAAGTCCTGGGTCGACATGCTCGGCACGAAGACCGATGAGTGTGGTGACGCAACGACCTCGTCGCACGGCACCTGACGCAGCACCAAGACGACGTCGTTGCAACACCATCTCGCTGCCGAACTTCCCATATATCTGATGTCCATATGTTGCCACGGCTTGGGGCCCAGCTCGCCCGATGCGAGCTGTGACCTTGTATCGTCGAGCAGCCGCTGCCAGACGACGAAGCTTCTGATGTTGATGTCCTGTTTTGACCACGCGCTTGCGCGCTGCGGCGCGCGCATGGCGAACTCCATGGCCCATATCTACACCCAAATATGCTGATTGCAGCGCTGCAGTGATATGGGCGCCGTGACGCTTGAGGACTCGCACAACATCTTTGGCGTCTCGATGCGACGAACAACATACTACACTCTTGGCCGCAACATTGAGCGAAACCTTCTTAAACTCTATGGCTGTGCCCGCGATGCCCTGGATGAGATCCGCCTTGATTTGTCGATGAAGACCAACTGTCTTCTGAGCCAGATCGTCGATCCAGATCCTCTCGGACATTCTGGGATGTGCTATGCACAGCCGTTGTGAATTGAAGTGCGTGAGACATCTGCCGAAGCGTGCGCCACTCCGAATGCCATGGGCCCCTCGCGTGCTCTGGAATGGCAAGAAATGATAACTGAACTGTGACAGCACCCTCGGCGTTGCACATGTCTGCACCTCAAGAAAGAGAACGACGGGAGGAAATTGCAGTCGAACTGCAGTCTCGGCCAAGATAGGATACTCGATGCTGTCGTAGAGCGACTCCAAGTCTAGAAGAGCTTATTTCCTTGCGCCACGTACAACCTAGCACAGACTTCTGAGTTGGGCGCTCGTACAAACGCCTCCCTCAACGCACTGTTCCCTGCCGCCGCTGCGTCCCAGTGCGGGGCGGACTGCGCCGCCCACGTGCGCATCTGATCCTCGCGTGCGAGGCTCCACAATCGATTGACCATGGAAACCAGCCCGATGATCCGATCGCCACCTGATTTTTTCACTAGTAGACGGCCTCGGGTGACCATCAACTGCCACGGCCCTCCCAATCCTTCCTCGATAAGAAGATACAGTTGACATAACTGACCCAGCCCTGCGCCTGGGAGACGTTCAAGGTCAACTGGCGAGAAATGATCACATCCCAAACCTGCTTTCGATTTCATTTTCCGCAACGCCCGTCGAAGGTCGCCCACTGCGAGGGGTTCAAGCTATTCAATGGCCGCGAGGCTACGAACAGTGTCCATCGCCTCCAGAAGCTTGTCGGCGGTCAGGGACCCCGACTGCCAAAGCTTCTGCCATTTCGCAGCCTTCTTGTCAACGGTCTCTAAAGGGTGAGCTGCACAGTGACCCTCGAAGTGAAGTTCGTCGACCTCGACGGGGGTCTGCTTTATATGTTTATGAATGATGCCCAAAGCTCCAGTCGCCCCAATCCAGTCTTGAAATTCACCGAGAGATTGACTCGTAGCACGGGCTCGTCCACGCTTGTCTCTTCGATCAACCGCTTTGCACACGGCGCCCAGCTGCTCCAACGTGAGCGTCTGCAGAGAAGAGAGTTGTCCCACCAATTCGGCTCACGAGCCGTGGCCCGCAGGTGGAAGCTCGTGAACTCCCACAGGTGCCGTGGCGGCCAACTTCCGAGCGCTGTCGCTCAGCTGCTGGATCTGCACGGCTCCGTTCTTACGCTTCCGATGTCGCTCCACTCGTTGAGCCGCTGTGTGCATGCGTGCCCACCACGAAGCATGGGCGCCACGTAGAGGTTGGTCCCGTACGTGCTCAGCCTGGTGGACCACGGTGATCTCATGGGACGGCCCCGCTGCGCGAGAGCGCCGAGGAGCTTCTACATTGTGATGTTCGCTGATGGTCCTCTCGACGGCAGTGACCCATGCCGCGCATCGAGAACTTATATGAAGTGCGCGATCGCCTGCCGCTGCGAAAGCCAGAGACTCGCGAGCAGCAGGCCAAACGTCTGAGAGGGCGCGTGTTCGCCGACCGACTTGCTCTCAATGCTTGAGCCAAATTGGGTGCGGAATGGAGAACGAGGGGGGAGAGAAAGCACCATCAGCGGCATCCGCAGGCGAGTTGGAAGGGCTGTCTCCGACGCCCCGTGGGTTCAGGGTGGTGCAATCGCTGGGGTGGGCCCGGCGCCCCTGCGAAAGATCGCCCAACTCACTGCGCTGCTCGCTGGATCGTGGGCGCTTCGGCCCTGGACCCCGAAGAGTTAAGACTGCTTCCGGCGGCCCAAGGGCCCTCTTCGTCGTCAAACTCGGCTAAGAAAAGGTTTAAATCAGGATCCCCCTCCTCGAGACCGCTGAGTTCGGAAGCGACGGGGTGCTGCGCAGGGGGCCGTGCGCTGGGCCCCCCGCCCTCTCCCCCCCCAAGACTCACGCGGCTCTGGAGAAGATTGGAGAACATTTCGGCATAGCTCTCACGATGCCGCCCACGGCTTGCTGCAATCTGCTCGGCACGTTACTTTTTTGGCAACATCAGACTTACTGTCAGAAGCAGCCTGCTGCGACGGGCGAGCGAGCTGAGGCAAGCGAGGCGCTGTCGGCATTGTGCGAGCTAATAACTGCTGCCCCGTGCTCCTGAGTGCGATAGCCAGTCCACAATGAGGCGCCCACGGTACGTCCTGCACAGCGGAAACCTCGCGGATACATGGTACACATGACGAACTGGCCACCACAAAATCGATGTGATAATCTCCTGCCCCGCGAACTTGCGTGCATTGAATCTTCGCGCGGATGACGTGGCCGTGGATTTTTGTTGATGAACATGGAGCGCTGCACTTCGTCGACGTTGATGTTGAAGCCGCCCGCGATCATCTAGGGCATCTGCAAGGCCTTGACAGAAGACCCCAGCCGAGCAGATCGTTGAATGTTATCACCGTGGAACCCGACCGACGCGTGGCCGTAGAACATGATGGCGACAAAACTGAAATCTTGTCGGCGAATGATAACAGGCATGAAGCCGTCCAGCTCGTCGGCGCCGTCGGCGCACAAGTGTGGAAACTCTTTACCTTTGCTGACGAATATATGAAGATGACGATGCCCGTGAGCCAGAATGAGTTCCACTCCTTCGGTGGCTCGAGCGCCTCTAGCTGCAACTCCCGTGTGCCCTCGAGCTCGAGAACAGTTATCTATGAACTTGAGGTTGAGACTTCGAGATTTGCGCGCCCACTCGTCACGAGTGGCCGCGCCCACATGCGTTTCCGCAGCCCCCATGTCTTGAAACTGCTGCCGTCGGTCCTTATGTGTAAGAAAATCCCAGGCTTTGGCTCCCAATGCCGTGACACTCGCAAAGGGTAATCGCGAGACCTCCTCGCACTCCGCACCGTCGGCGGCGGCGGGCGAGGCGAGCGGCGTGGCGACATCGGAATGCGCCTCGCGGCTCGCCTGCGCGCCTCGCGCTGCGGCGGCGCCCGCACGCTCGACAGGGGTGTCGCGTGCGAGCGCGGCTGCCGACGCCGCCTTCATCTGGGCAGCAGAGATGCGGGCGGCCTCGTTGGCAATCTCCTGTGCTGAAGTCCCCTTCTTGGCGGCTCCGTCGGCTGCTGCAGGCGTAGCGGCGGACTCGGCGGTGCTGATGGCCCCGTCGGAGCCGCCTGCTGCCGCGCCTGCGCCACTGCCCCCGATGCCGCCGTCGTTCGTGCGCCGCTTCTTGGCCATGCGCTCCTCGACTATGTTCTGAATCGCAATGGCCTCTTCCTTCCACTTCGCGATCTCGCTGGGGCGGGTGGCCAGCGTCTCCGTGGCCTGCTTCAGCTCAGCCTCGAACTTGGCAAGCTTCTCCAGCTCGCTCTGCTCGCGCTCCATCTCTCGCAACTCTTGAAACCACTTTTCGCCCCAATGTAACTCGGTGATCTGATCGCTGTCGCCGCGAGGCTTGGCCCCCATGTCCCTCCGACCTCCTGGGCGAGGGCGGTAACAGCGTGCCGCCGAGCAATCTCCGCCTCGGCGGGGATGAGGGACGTCTCCTGCTCGCGCTTCTCTGCTTTGGCTAAGTTATCTCTGCACCGAAGAACCTGAGCCAGTGCTTGATCATGTTTAGTATTTGCATCTTTCCATGCGCCCGCTGCTTTCCGCATGGCGTCATCTGCGCTGACGCTGGCGGAGGCGGGCTGGTTGGCTGCCTCCTTCGCCTTGCTCAGCTGCTGCTCGAGCACAAGGCGAAGGGCTGGATCCACTGCCACCTTCAGCGCCGCGGCGAAGACCTGCACGGGGTCGTCGGACTGAACCACCGCCCCGACTAGGCCTGGCTGCGTTGGTTCTATTGTCTGCCCCGGACCTTTGCTCTTGGGCTCGAATAAGCTAACCCACGAGCCGCATCCTCGGCAAACACACTGCTGCTTCACTAAAATCTTGTTCCACTCGCACTTGCCGCACTTGCCGCAGTTGCTCCACGGGTCTGACTTCTGCGAACCTGCTGGGACGACTGCGGTCGAAGGAGCAGTCTTTTTGCTTCTGCCCATGACGACGAGTGCTGAGGAATGCTGATGCGCCCTTTGGCCACCTCACTTAAGCTGTCCGAACTATTCTCGGAGTCCGCAGAAAGAAAGTCTGTGTGAACAGCGGTGCGTGCCCCTCAAACACCACGTAGGAGGTAGGCGTTTCGGACTCGGACACGGGCTTCCGCGCGGGGGCGAAGGACTTGTGCTCGAGCCCAAATGGCTTGAGGGGCGGAGGCGGAGGAGGAGGAGGAAGAGGAGGAAGAGGAGGAGGATGAGGAGGAGGAGGAGGAGGAGAGGAGGAGGAGAGGGGAGGAGGACAAAGAGGAGGAGGAGAGGAGGAGGAGGACGAAGAAGAGGAAGAGGAGGAGGGAGAGCAGGAGGAGGAGGAGGGGGAGGAGGAGGAGGAGGAGGAGGGGGAGGAGGACGAACAGGAAGAGGAAGAAGAGGAAGGAGGAGGAGGTGGAGGAGGAGGAGGTGGAGGAGGAGGATGAGGAGGAGGAGGCTGGACCCCCCTGGCGGCGCCTCAGGGGCCGCCCCTGGCGCGTTCCGCGCGCCAGGGAGGGGGGTCCAGCGCCGATCCGAGAAATACGCGCGGACTGCCGAGTTATTTTAATGTTTCTATCATCCTTCGTTCCTCTGGAGAACGCATGAGTGCACTATCAGCAACGACCGACGGCGACATGCGCTTCCACACGCGACTTGGAGGCCCCTGGAGGACCCAGCATCGCGTGCACGTAAGAGCGATCCTTGGCTGGAGTGACCTTTCTTGCGCGGCGCTCGTGGGACGCAGAGGGGCCAAACCTGCGAACTCAGGCTTCCTCGGTTGATTCGGTCCGAAGACATCCTGCGAACGCAGGCCGCTAGTGTCGCAGCGCGCGCAACGTTCGCCAAGACGCGCGCTGGGCAAGGGCCATCCTGGCCTCGAGCCTGGAGCCACCCTTGTGCGTGTCGCCGGCCGCAGGCCCTCCCGCACCACTCCCCTGGAGGCTCCCCTGGATGCCCCGAGGCCCAAGCGCACCCGAGGGCACGACGGCGACAACAATTGCGACGGCGACGGCGGCGAGGACGTCGACGACGACCACGATAACGACGACGACCACGGCCACGACGACGACCACGGCCACGACGACGACCACGACGGCGACAACGACGGCGACGACGGCGATGGCGTCCGAACGCGCCGCCAGGCAGCGCGGGCGCGCCTCCGCGACGGGCGCTGGCCGCATGGCGTGGCGCCGCGGCCAACCCCTGGAGCTGTGGCTGATGGCACCCTCGCCGCCACCGCTTGCGGCGCCGCCGCCGCTCATCGCCGCTCGCCGCCGTCGTCGCCGCTCGCCGTCCTCGTCACAGTCGTCTTCGCCGCAGGTATCGTCGTCGTGGATGGCGTCGTGTGGTGGTGGTGGTCGTCGTCGGCGTCACCGCCGTCGTCGTCGTCGCCATCAACGCCACCGCCGCCGTCGCCGTCGCCGTTGCCGTCGTTGTCGTTTTCGTCGTCGCCGCCGCCGCCGTCGTCGTCGTCGTCGTCGTCGTCGTCATCGGCGGCGTCGTACTCGTTGTCGTCGTCGTCGTCGTCGTCGTCGTCGTTGTCGTCGTCGTCGTCGTCGTCGTCGTCGTCGTCGTCGTCGTCGTCGTCGTCGTCGTCGTCGTATGTATGGCCGACGCCGTCGGCGTCGTCGTCATCGTATGTATCATCGTCGTGGTCGTCGTGGGTATCTTAGTCGTGGGTATAATCGAGTGGTGGTGGTGGTGGTCGTCGTCGTCGTCGCCGCCGCCGCCGCCGTTGCCATTGCCATCGCCGCCGCCGTCATCGTTGTCGTGGTACGTATCTTCGTGATGGCTACCGTTGTCGCGGGTGTCGTTGTGTTCAGTGGCGTGGCCGTCGTCATGCTCGCCGCCAGTCGCCGTCGTCGCCGCGTTCGGCAGCTTCCGAGGTTTTTCGTAGGTTTCTGCGCTTCTTGGGAGCTCTTGAGCTCTCCAGGCGCTTCGGGAGGCCTGCGGCGGCCTCTGGAGACCTTCGGGGGCCGTCGTCGTCGCCTCAATTGTCGTTATCGTCGTCGCCACCGCCGTCGTCGCCATTGGCGTAGTCGATCGACCTTCCACGGTTGAAGGTCTAGGATCAAGGTTCGAGGCTCGATGATCGATCTGCAAGGTCGAAGTCCGAGGATTTCGATAGGAGGGTCGAGGGTCGAGAAGTGATGGTGACGGTACGTAACTACCACGGCAACCGTGGCCGCCGTCAACGTCGTCGTCGCCGCCGTCGTCGTCATCGTCGTCTATCGTAGGACGAGGTCACAGATAAGGGGGTTGACCCTTTCGATCATTTTCGGGCTTCTCTTAATTTTGGGGACCTCTGGCAGCGCCCTCGCTGCCACAGGCTGGATTCGCCTCACAATCCTGGTCAGGGCACTCCCAAGGACAGGTCGGGGGGTCATCGTCGCCGCCACCCTGACGACGTCGTCGCCGCTGTCGTGATCGTCGCCGTCGTCTTCGTCGTCGTCGCCGCCGCCGCCGTCGTCGCCGGAGCTGGCGGCGGCGCCGCTAGCAGGGGGAGCAGGACGAGGAGGGTCTCCTTCCCCAACGGCGCTTACGCTGGATGGGGCTCTTCGTAGCTGTCTCAGGCGTTGCGCTTCGTCGCCGTCAATGTCTTTCGTTCGGCCTTGTCTCCGACTTCAGTCGGACCGAGGTATATGATCTAGGTTGGTTCGGGGAGGGTACCCAAATTCTCTTCGTGCTTGTTGGGTATTCTTGTGCATCCTGGGGAGGGTACCCTTGGATGTTCTGTCTGTTGTGGCCGACGGAAGGTCTCGTGGTCTTGAGGGATGTTTTGCTGGCCTAGGTCCGACTGTCTCTATGACACTTGTGCGCTCCCTGCGTCGCCTGAGTTTCCTCCGTGCGGCACATGCCCCGACTGTCCCCGACCCGGGTGCTTGTCCTGCGTCGCAGAGCCAGGGTCCTTCGGGGACAGGGCCGAGTTGGCCTACGTTCTCTTTTGCCCCAGATCTTCTCAATTCATTTGCTGCAGGCGCCTTGATTTTTGCTACTATGGTAGCACGGAGAGGTGGGAGATGACGCCGCCGAGCTGGAGGAGACGAGTGAGGATGATGGCGACGATGAGGAGCCACTGCGTCGTATAACTAGCATGAGTGGTGGCACGTCGCTGCGCATCTAGTCATGTTGTATATTATCTATCACGTCTTCGCGTTACAGTGGAAGCCCATGCCAATAAACACCCTGTTTGCCTCCAGGATGCCATGCTTTCGGGGTTTCGATGGTTGGCTATGGACAGCGTGACGGTCCCACGCCAAATGTCAATGGACGTCCTGGGGTCTCAGGGCTGGGTTTCTTTAGTGAAATGTTTCTTGTGGTCGAGCTCCTATTGTATTAGGTATGATATATCACGTCGTCGCGTTTCTGTGGCACGTGATTGCGCGTTGCTTCGGATCACCGCCATTGTACCTTGTCTCCTGTCTATGGTTGGGGTGCACGCGCCAGCCTCACTTATACTGTCGCAGGTGCTGGAGGCGTCGATGGTTGGCACAGTACTCCCCCAGTGCTCCTCTTCCACGGGCTGGACCAGGGGTCGGGGAGGCGAGGGTATTGGGCACACCTCCTCCGCCCGAGTGGTCTCCCGTGTGGTCTCTCTCTCTCTCTCGCGGTCTCGTTCCGGGTCTCCGTTCCAGGACCTGCTGGAGTTTGCTCCATACCACTCGAAACACGATTGAACATAACGCTCAGGACCTTCTGCCGCCAAGGGTGTCCTGCGGGGCGACCAGTTCCAGACCCAGAAGACCACACCGGAGACCTGCCAGCCTGGGCTCGGTTACGCGTAAGATCGGCGGCGAGCGAGGGGAAGGAGTGAGAAGAAGAAGGCCTTCTCAGAAGGCGGCGTGGCTTCTCAGAAGCCCTCGGGCCTCCTGATCAGTGTTCTGTGTATTCGGGGGAAGCTCAGCACTTCTCAGACAGCTGGGAGACTTCCAGGCCTTCTGAGAAGGTCCGCCCCTTCTGACTTCCCCTTGGGCTGGCCGCCGATAAGAGACCCCTTTGGCAAGGTGCGGGCCCACAGGGGTCCCAACCGGCTTGCTCGCCTACATTTGGGCCCATGCACGCGAGCGGTGCTTCCATGTGCTCTTGCGTGCAGATCGTCGGTTGGCCCGAATCAGTAAGGAGTCCCGGCAGGGACGAATGCCAGCCCGATGGCGACGAGCTGCTCCGACGCGCACCGCCAGCATCTAGGCCTCCCAGATGGGTTCGGAGCAGATGGGGTCGAAGGGTCGCGCCGCATCGCCAATGCATCGCCGATGCGGCTCGAGATGGAGCCTGATTTGTTCCACGCCGACGTCGCCGATGCATCGCCAACGTAGCCGATCGCTCCATATCGAGGCGCATCGCCGATGCATCGGCGATGCGGCGCGATCCGGCGATGCGGCGTCCTCGTCGTCGTCGTCGTCGTCGTCGTCGTCGTCCTCGTCGTCGTCGTCGTCGTCGGTCGGTCGGTTCGTGCGCCCGTCCGTCCGTCCGTCTGTCCGTCCGTCGGTCGGTCGATCGATCGGTCGGTCGATCGATCGGTCGTCGCCGTCGTCGTCCGCCGCCGTCGTCGTCGCCGGGGGCCGCCCGACAGATTCGTGGGGAGCGGCCGTCGCGTCGCAGGGCCCGCCTCGGGCGCCGGCGCCGCCAGACGCGCGGCACGACGCGCGCCCTCGGGCGCGGTCGGGCGCGGAGGCGGCCGAGCAGGCCGCCGACGGGGCCGCGGCGGGGCGGATAGCCGCGTAGCGGCGTGCGGCCAGGCCAGAGGAAAGGCTGCCCGCTGGGCGGGGGGGTGTGCGATTCAAAGGCGGGCCCGTGGAGACAACAGTACGGTGAGGGCACCGGAGAAGGAGCCATTGGACAGGGAATCCAGGGTCTGGAAGCCGGTGGAGCGAGGCTGGGCCACAGATCTCACCGCGGCCCTCATCAGATGAGGGATCCTCCAGGGTGTGAAGCCTCTGGGGCACATTCCTGAGCCAGCGCCCCCGCCGTAATCAGTCAGTTGGCCTGCGGGGGCCCCCTTCGTCGCCACGACCGGGCGCACCTCGGAAAGCTGGCGCGTTTGGACCCCGGGGCTGGGCCCGGGGACCGACTGCGAACTGCCGTTGTCCCCCACGCCCTCCTCCGAGGTACATGCGGGAAGCCAGGACGGGGTGAGTGGATGACGACAGGAGACGGGAGGCCCCGTGGGCGGCCAGGAGAAGAGGACCAGAACGAGGAGGAGGGGGGAGGGGGGACGGAGGAGCACGAGGAGGAGGAGGAGGAGGAGGAGGAGGGGAGGAGGAGGAGGAGGGGGGGGAGGGGGAGGAGGAGGAGGAGAGGAGAGGGGGGGGGGGAAGAGGAGGGGGAGAGGAGGGGGGGGGAGGAGGAGGAGGGGGAGGAGGAGGAGGAGGAGGAGGAGGAGGAGGAGGAGGAGGGGAGGAGGAGGAGGAGGAGGAGGAGGAGGAGGAGGAGGAGATTACAATTCATGCCCGTGCTGCCAGAGCGCAGCTGGTGCAACAGGCAGAGAGAGATGGACTAAGGCACACCTCATCCGAGCTACGTGCGAGGAGGAGGACGAGGAGGAGGAGGAGGAGGAGGAGGAGGAGGAGGAGGAGGAGGAGGAGGAGGAGGAGGAGGATGGGGTGTAGGGCCCTTTAGGGCGCCACAGGTGCGCGCCTTTCTTCACCCCGCCCAGGTATCGCCTCCCCCCCCCCGCCTTTGCGAAACACGCCCGCGAAAGGAGAGCGCCTCGGCCCGCGGCTGCAGCTCTCCTGGGGCGTGCCGGCGTCCTGGTTTGCCAGGGGTCATAGGCGATTTGTCCCTTGCCAGCTCCCGACTTGTCGTCGAAAACCGAGGCCGCTCAAAAAAGGAGGGGAGCCCTGGAATACACCCCCAGGGGGGCTATTCGGACGTACCCCTATCGAGGATGGACGCCCCTCCATCGTATACCGTATACCCCAGGGTTGGGCCCCAAATGTTTGGTCCATTCGAAACCCTCCCAAAGCCCAGGATGGGGGTCGACGTGTCCCCCGTCAAAGGGGTGGGAAGGGGCACGCAGGCTAGTGAAGAGCAGGGTGCTCGAGTGCCCTGCCGCGGTCTGGCGGGGCCTCCCTGGGAGGGGGCAGGCAGGGGCACGAAACCCTGGTGAAGACCATGGCGCTCGAGTGCCCTCACGGTCTGGCAGGGCGGCCCTGGAGTTAGGTCGGGCATGTCCCTCGAAAGGAGGGATATTCAGAACTAGTCAAAAATAGTCGAGGGACGATGTTTGGATTATTTTTTGATTATGTTTGAATGTGTTATGACTATGTTTCGTTTTTCGTTCAAAACCTGCCTGTGGAGGGACATGTCCGACCTAATGCTAGAATGCCCTCGCGGTCTGACAGGGCGTCCCTGGAGGGGTGAGAGGGGCACGAAACTTGGCAGATAGTATGGTACTCGAATGCCCTGCCACGCGAGAGGTGGACCCTGCAGGAGGGGGGCAGATGAGAACGAGCAGGAGGAGGGAAGAGGGAATTGGGGGGGGTCATGCGAAGATGAAGAAGGGAGAAGGTGCGATGGGAAATCACGAGCCCCACTCGGGATGTGGGAACGCACGACTCAGGCGCTGCGGCCGACAATAACGGCCAGGGTGGGCGCAGCAGAACGAGGAAGTGCAGCGCACCGACCTCCCCCCCCACCCCACCCTCGAACCGAAACGAAAGGGTAAGGGGGAGAGGGGGGCTACAACCGGGGCGGGGAGAGGCAGGCGAGAGGGCATCCGCAAACGCGGGGGCTACCCCGCCCGCGGACCCCTGCGTGGGGAGAGTCGGTGGAGAGTCGGTGCAGGTAGGGCCAGGGCGTCACACCACGCCAGCGCCCTTTCTTTCTCTCTCCACAAGGTGAACAGAGGTGGGCCATACTAGATGTTTCGACGCCGCCCAGCTCTAGTCGCGGGGGTGTAGCACCGGACTGGCCCGAGAGCTCGATCCGTCGATCGATCCTCCTCCTCCTCCTCCTCCTCCTTGGCCCTCCCTCCTCGACGCAATACTGTGAGGAGGCCGAGTTCCTCCTCCCCATCCTGCTTCTCAGCCCTCCCTCCTTTGGGCTCCTCGCCCGCCGTCGATCTCCGCGCGCACGGCTCGGTGCCTCCGCCTCGCGTGCGGCAACTTCTCGGCTCCGCTGCAAGGCGGCCCCGGCGCTCCTCGGCCCGCCGCGCGCGCGCGCCGGCCCTCGCTAGGCAGCGCGGGCTCCAGAGGGGAGGCGTCAGCGGAGGCAAAAGGGTCAGGGCTGATGGACCAAAGTTTCACCACCGCTGCCATGGGTAGGATGGGGAGACAGGAGAATGGGGGGGGGTCCTCCTAGCTCCTCCCCTTCCTCCTTCTCCTCCTGCTCCTCCTCCTCCGCCTCCTCCTCCTCCGCCTCCTCCTCCTCCTCTCCTACCTCTCCCACCTGTGGTAATGGTGGCGGAAGATCGGCCCATCAAGGGTTTGGGGCCGCCTTTGATCCTTTCAAAGGCACGACCGCGCTAAACTCGTTCAGGTATGCCCAGAACCACCATACCCAGAACGGCCAGACCCCAAACGGCCATTCTGAGCTCTCTTAGGCGTGCTCACGAGAACTTGCCTGTGGGGTGACAACGCAGACTTCTTACGCACCCCCCGCGACCCCAGCCCGCCTCACGCACGCAGGCCTCCCAGAGTTAATGCAATCGAAGGGAGCCCAAGGTCGGGGGCAACGCCCGGGGGTGAAATGCTCAGGCTCGAGGATCGAGGCTTCGATGTTCGAGGGTTTTACGCGCTGTCGTCGGTTCTCGTCGGATATCCAGCCTCGGGATGCCTTCCAGCAGCTGCGCCTCGGCGAGAGCGTTCTGGAGTTGCCCCGATCGTCCCGAACGGCCGCTGAAGAGCAGAGCTATGGCCCGAGAGCCAGGGGGCAACGCTATGGGGGAAAGGCTCAGGGCGGGGCGCATCGACCCCCGATCCCCCACACATCGCCCGCTTGCCCACCCCGCCCAGGAGCGTGCGGTTTAGCCATCGAGGGCATATCGCCGAGCTATCGGCGATGTATTGCCGGTTCTTGATCGACGCTCCCCCCCCTGAACCTGTTCCCATCTAACGTTCCCCCTCCGTGGGGGGCAGTCGGCGGAGGCAGCAGGGGTGGCCAGCCCAGGAGCGGGCATCACGCGCATTCGCCGGAGAGTTTCGTCGAAGCCATGGGCGATCGGTCCCGCTGGAGATACACGTAGCATCCCCTGGGCTATCCGCCCTTGTTGCCCGGCGTAGGCAGAAGAGGTGGATAGCCCAGGAGCGGGCATATTATGCGTGTCCGCCGGGGCGCCTGGGCGATCGGAGGCCCTGGATACACGTAGGTCCACCCCCTCGGCGATCCGCCTCGTCAGCAGCTGCCGATGGAGTGAGACCAGGAGCTGTGGATACGCCCTCCTGGCCCAGCCAGGGGGGGCATGGCGTAGACACCGCTGCTGGGTTCAGGATGGGCTTGGCCAGGGAGCAGTGGACATGTATAGATGTAGTCGCCCTGATGAAACACTATTTGGGCCGGATTCCAGGAGGATTGCTTTTTTCGGGCGGGATTGGGGAAACCGCACATGTGGAGCCGCATCATCAGACACCACACGGCGTCAGCAAGCTCATCCTCTTTCCTCCCTCCTGCCTTTCATTCCTCCCTGTCCTTCCCCATCACTGCCTCGCTCACTTCTTCCTGCACCATCCGTGTTTACTATTCTTTCCCTCCTCTGATCCTTCTGCTCTTCCTCCTCCTTATGTTCCCCCTCGTCCTCCTTCCACTTGTCATGTAGTGCTACTTCGCCAGCAGACTGCAGCGGCCAGGAGTCCCGCGGAGCATGGCTCGAGCAGAAGTATACACACATCAGTCGGAGGCGACGATAGGGGCGAGTAGCCCAGGGGACAGCAATACATGTACCCAGGGGCGCCGATGATTTATGTCCTCGACGAGGCTCCCGGACGAATACGTGTAATGCCCGCCCCTGGGCCATTCGCCCTTGTCGTCGCCGCCGAACCAGTGCTTGGCCCAGGATCGGCCCGGCCAGGGCCGGCGAGGTGGACAGATCACGCCCCCCGGGCGGCGGCGGAGGGCGTGCCCCCGCCCCCCCCCCCCTTCCCCGAAAATGCCGGGAAGCTGTCGGAGCGCAGGCTCTGAGAGTGCTGCGGCCCAGCTAGCTCGTCGGTGCCTGCGGAGGACAGCCTGGCTCGTCGGGTTGCTGGGGCCGCTGGGCAGATTGGACACCCTCCTCCTCCTCCTCCTCCTCCTCCTCCTCCTCCTCCTCCTCCTCCTCCTCCTCCTCCTCCTCCTCCTCCTCCTCCTCCCTGTTGACGTTGCACGGACCTGGAGCACGGGCTTGTGGCGTTACTGCCATAGAAGAGCAATCGCCGACTTGGGCGAAGAAACAAGCGAATTAGGCTTGTGGCCCGCGCTGCGGACAAAGACGGGCAAACAATAATGAATGGCAGCTGAGAGGGGCCAAAAACGGTCCTCCTCCTCCCACTCGTTCTCCCCCTCGCCACTGCCCGTCTCACTCCACCTCTTCCTAGTCGCCGCACTCCTATTCCTCCTCGTCCCCGTGCTCCTCCCCTCCCGTAGCTCCACGTCTTCGCCGTCGCTGTGCTCCTCCTCTGCCCTCCACCTCGCCCTCCACCTCCGCGTCATCGTCCGCCTCCTTCCTCGGGGGAGCATCGCCCCGCCGCGTGGGGGAGGCGAGCGCCATGGGGCAGCCCGATGAGGCGGCCGTGCTTGGGAAGTGCCTGCACGTTTGCATGCTCGGAGACCCAGGCGCCGCCAGCGGTGCCACGCCGTCGTCGCCGTCGCGTGCAGGCCTTCTCGGTCCAACGGCGCACCCGGGAGGAGCGGCAAGTGGGTCTCAGAGGGCGGCGGGGTTTCTCGGAGGCCTTCTGGGAAGCCCTCTGGCTTCGGATGATGCTCAGCACGCCTGAGGAGAAGGTTGGAGGAGAGGAGAAGAGCAGGAGACCGAGAATAACGATGAGGAACACAATGAGGAGGAGGAGGAGGAATATACGAAAAGGAAGAGGGAGGACAATCTGGAGGTGGAAGAGGAGGAGAAGGGAGTAGTAGGATGAGGGTCAGGCGGGCGAGGAGGAAGAGGAGGCGTATGAGGAGAAGGAGGAGGACCAGGGGGAGGAGGAGGACGAGGAGGATGAAGACGAGAAGGAGGAACGGTCGGGAAGCGGAGAAGGCGGAGGAGGATTTTCAGGATCCCATGGAAGACCCCTGGAGTTATTTTTCACTGGTTGCGAAGAACAGTCAACAAAAAGCTTGCTCCGAGACGGCCGAAGATAGCTTCGAAAAGATCCCCGAGCCCACCAAGACGGTCCCAGCTAGCCTCCAGACGGTCCCAGACAGCTCAAGATGGCCTCAAGACGGCCCCTGGAGGTGTTCATGTGGCTTCCAAGAGGCCCTCAGGATGCTCAAACCATTCACAAACTTAAGGAAAACCAGACATTTCTCAGGGTCTCGCCTCTTCGCTCCCGAGAGGCCGCTGAGGCTTCAGGATAATCCGTGAATGGCCCTGTAGAAGCCCCAGTGAAGCCCAAGACGGTCGACTGGGGCCCCCCAGACCCTTCCAGATGGCTCCGAGATGGCCGAAGGTGGCTTCGGGATGGCCCTCGAGACCGCCAAGACGCTCCCAGGTGCCTTCCACACAGCCCCAGACAGCTCCCGATTGTTCCAAGACGGCCCGCCACGCCCCCAAGTAGCCCCAATACGCTTCCTAGAGGACCCTAGGAGGCCAAAATCATTCACTGCCGACGGCCCTTCCGAGACCCCCTCACGCAACTGGCCTGATGTTTCCAGTCACCCCCGACGGCCCGTCCGAGCCCCTCCACCTAGCAGGCCTGATGTTCCTGAGGCTTCTCCCGGAACACTTGGTCGACGGCGCGACGACGATGTTATTAATTATGTTCACGACGATATTGATGCGGATGCTTACGATGAAACGCAGGGTTCGAATGGTGATGACGAGAATGGTGATGCTTTGATGATTCTGAGGCTGATGACGCTGATGGCGGTGATGACGATAGTGACGATGACGACGACGACGACGACGACGACGACGACGACGACGACGACGATGATGATGATGATGATGATGATGATGATGATGATGATGATGATGATGATGATAATGATGGTGATGATGGTGATGGTGTGGGTAATGGTGATGATGATGATGCTGATGATGCTGATCATGATGATCATGCTAATGATGATGCTGGTGATGATTATGGCGATGGTTACGAGGATTATGATTATGATGATTATGAGGCCGATTATGATGGTGCTGATGATGATTACCAGCATCATCATCATCACCATCATCATCAGCATCATCATCATAAGCATCATCATGCTAATGATCATGATCATTATCATGATGCTTCTTGTGATTCTTCTGATGGTGATGCTGCCCCGCCTAAGTCAGCTCAACATGGCTCCCAGACGGCCCCGCAAGGTTCACAAAGGCCTTCTAGGAGGCCGCAAGGACGGACAAAGATGTGTCCAAAGTGGTCGTGGTAGCGATATTGATATTGCTATTACTGATTGCAATTATTATGCTGATCATGATGGTGTTGATGCTGATGCTGATGCTGCTGATGGTGTCGATGATAATGCTGATGATGCTGATGATGAGCATGCAGAGGCTGATGATGATGATGATGATGATGATGATGATGATGATGCGGAGGCTGATGATGATGATAATGATGATAATGTTGATGGTGATGCGGCTGACGGTGATGATGATGACGATGTTGATGCGGGTAATGATGCTCACACTAATCATGATGATGATGATTGCAGTGTTGGTGATGGTGGCGATGATGATGATGGTGATGATGATGATGATGATGATGATGGTGATGATGATGATGATGATGACAGTGATAGCGATGATGACGGGGGGTGTCACGGTGACGGTGATCGTGATGCTGCTGATGATGACGGTCATGATGGTGATACTGTTCTGGATGATGATGATGATGGTGATGATGATGTTGATGATAGGGATGATTCTGATGATGATGATCCTATTGATGATGGTGATGGTGACGATGATAATGATAATGATGATGATGATGGTAATGATGGAGATGATGATGATGATGAGGATGACGATGATGATGCTGATGATGGCGATGATGATGATGATCATGATGATGATGATGATGATGATGATGATGATGATGATGATGATGATGATGATGATGATGGTGATGACCTCCTCCTCCTCCTCCTCCTACTCCTTCTACTTCTCCTCCTCCTCCGCCTCCTCCTCCTCCTCTGCCTCTTCCTCCTCCTCTCCCTCCTCCTCTCCCTCCTCCTCCGCCCTCCCCCTCCTTCTCCCGTCCTCCTCCCCTCCTCCTCCCCTCGTTCACCACACCGTTTCGGTCAAGGGGGTTGCTGATTGCTGTTGCTGGGGGGGGGTCGACCTGGGGCACCGGGGCTTCGATCCCGGCCTTCACAGGGGGGGAGGGCCAGGAGCCGCTGGCAGGTGGTGCCGGGGCTCCGTTGCCGGCCTTTTCCTTGTTGGTGTTGTTGTTGTTGTTGTTGTTGTTGTTGTTGTTGTTGTTGAACATTATTAATTCTAAAGAATAATTATTGTTGGGCCCCCTGGTGCGCGCCCCCCCCGCCGCGCCTAGGCCGCAGCCACGTTTTCATCATTTTCGTGAGGAAGCCTCAGGTAATTCGAGTTGATCAAGATCCGGTTGTTTTGTTGTAATCCGTTTTCCCTTGCAAAAAACACTATAAAATGACATTTCTTGTTCTAATATAATCAAATTTCAAGAATCCCTTGCAAAAAATAAGGTAAAGTGGACATTCGCGCGCGCAAGACGAAATCCTTCCAAAAGCTTAGTGTTCGGAGCGATTTTAACATAAAAACATCAAAAAACCAATGGTTTTTCAACAAAAAAATGTCAAAATCTCATCCCGCGCGCTCTTGCGGATTCGTAGGAAACCCAACACTTTTTAAACATTTCTGTCAAACGGGCTTTTGCGAGCAACTTTTTCGAACTTCTGCGACAACGGTTGCGCACCTGCCAGGGCCATCATCCCTGTCAAATAATACCATGCGGGACACATTCGTCTCTCTGTATTATGTATTGTATGGCACAATTGCACCATGCTGGGCACATGCGCGCCCCGAATAAGTGACCAAGTTCTGTGGGTGTGTACCCCACGCCAGTGTAGTAGCCACGGTCGTCCGCACGCCACGAAGTGAAGTGTCCCAACGTCATAGGGCGGGAAGCTGGGTTTGGGTGGTCGCGAAGAGTCGTTTGGATATTTGGTAGAGCTTGTAATGCCCCCCCACGAAGTGGGGGTATTGCCTGGTGTCGTATGAAAACCCTGGCACTGGGGAGAACACCACGCGTTCGGGTAAAATGATTGTTGTTGTTGTTGTTGTTGTTGTTTAACTTTCATTCTTGAAGAATAATTATTGTTGATCCCCCCCCACCGTTGCACATTGATTTTTTTCGATTGAAGTGCCACCCCCGGGGCTCGCACCTTGTTTTTTCTAAAGGAAAGCCTTCCTGCTCAAACTGTGCCCCTGCCCCCCGGGCTACAACAACAACGGCTCCCGCCTGAGACTTCCTCGATTTTTACTCAGGACCCCCGCTCCCGCCTGAGACTTCCGCGCAATTTACTCAGGAAAGGCGCTCCCGTCTGAGACTTCCTCGCAATGTAATCAAGACCCCCGCTCCCGCTTGAGACTTCCGTGCAATTTACGTGGGAACGGCGCTCCCGCCTGAGACTTCTTCGAATTTTACTCAGGACCCCCGCTCCTGCTTGACATTTCCGCGCAATTGACTCAGGAACGGCGCTCCCGCCTAAGACTTCCTCGCAATTTAGTGAGGACCCCCGCTCCCGCCTGAGACTTCCGTGCAATTTACTCAGGAACGGCGCTCCCGCTTGAGACTTCCTCGCAACTTAGTCAGGGCTCCCGCTTCCGCCCGAGATTTCCTCACAATGTACTCAGGACTGCGCTCTCGCGTGCGACGTCCTCACAAATTATGATGGAATTGCGTTTCGGCGCTCAGGAACCACGCGCGCGCCAAGGACGCCTTCACAACGTGGTATCTTCCCTCTTCCTTCGTCCTTCCCCCTCCCTTTCCTCCCACTCTCCCTCGTTCTTCCCCTCCTCCTCTTGCAGGGCCCGCGCCAATTCCAATGGCGGGCAGAGAGATGTACGCCCCCGAAGGATTGTCCGCCCGTTCCGGTTTGCCCGTACGTCTAAGCCCGCCGGCCCCAGCAAAGAGAAATATTCCCCCCGAAAGGGGTGTGATCGAAGACGAAGAGAGCGGGCATCGAGGGTTTAGGGTATACGTGTTGAATGACTCGCGGGCAAGTAAGAGCGCACAGCCTTAAAATGGTTGTTGTTGTTGTTGTTGTTGTTGTTGTTGTTGTTGTTGTTGTTGTTGTTGTTGTTGTTGTTGTTTGTTGTCGTAGCCCCCCCCCCCCCCGCGACCCACCCGCGACACACCCCGCGACCCACCCCGCGATCCACCTCGCGACCCAACCCGCGACCCACCCCACAACCCACCCGCGACCCAACCCGCGACCCACCCGCGACCCACCCCGCGACCCAACCCGCGACCCCACCCGCGACCCACCCGCGACCCACCCGCGACCCACCCCGCGACCCACCCACGACCCACCCCTCGACCCATCCGCGACCCACCTTCGACCCACCTGCGACCCACCCCGCGACCCACCCGCGACCCACCCGCGAGCCAACCGCGACCCACCCGCGACCGATCCACATTAGTTTGAAGAAACAATCGGCGCTTGCGGCGGGCTCATTGTATAATTGGTGAAACTTCGGCGCCTGCGGCGGGCTTCTCCAGAGTCTCGCAGACTGCCGCCGTTCCCACCGCCCCCTCACGCATCTGCGGGGTGCTACGTATACATACATACATAACCTATACGACCACTCTTCGGGTGATAAGGAGGTTGGGGGGTGGGGGGAGAGACCCAACTGCTGGCCAATGCGATGGGTGTGATGATGACGATGCTGGTGACGCGCCCTCGAGTAAACGACGAAGCGTGATGACGATGCTGCGCAGAGACGTTATGTCACGATCGTCCCCGTTTTCGACCTCACTCGATCGATCCCACTGCCGACCTCACAGGATTGATCACACTAGCTTGATCGCACTATATCGGCGATGCTGCGCGATCCTCCGACCCCATCTACTCCGACCCTATCTAGGAGGCCTCCAGCTCATGGTCGAACACATCACCTCCAGAGCGCCCGCCGCCGGCGCCATGCGGCGGGCCGCCGCCGCGCCCGGCGCCGCTGGTCGGTCCCTTGCCGCGCCGCGGCCGTGGGGCGCGGCGGTCGCCGCGCCGCCGCCGGCCGCGGCCCGCGGCGGCCCGGGCGCGCCCGAGGTCACGGCGGCAGCGACGGCGACGACAACGACGACGCCGACGACGAAGCCGACGACGACGACGACGCCGACGACGGCGGCACCGTCGACGACGACGGCGGCACCGACGACGACGGCGACACCGACGACGACGACCACGACGCCGACGACGTACGACGACGACACCGACGACGACGACAGCGACGACGACGAAGACGACGACGGCGACACCGACGACGACGACTGCGACGACGACGACGACGACGACGGCGACACCGACGACGAGGATGCCGACGAAGACGACGACGTCGACGCCGTCGACGACGACGACGACGCCAACGACGGCGATGATGCCGACGACGACGACGACGGCGACACCGACGACCGCGACGACGGCGACACCCACGACGACGGCGGCGAAGACGACGACGACGCCGACGAAGACGACGATGGCGACACCGTCGACGATGACGGCGACGACGACGACGGCGACGACGACGGCGACACCGACGACGACGACGGCGACGATGACGACGACGCCGACGGCGACGACGACGGCGACGACGCCGACGATGACGACGACGACGACGACGACGACGACGACGACGACGACGACGACGACGACGACGACACCGACGACGTCGACGACGACGACGGCGACGACGATGTGGGTCGTCGTCGTTGCTGTCGTCGTCGACGTCGTCGGTGGTCGTCGTCGTCGTCGTCGTGGTCGTCGTCGTCGTGGTCGTCTGTCTCTCGTCGTCGTCGTCGTCGTCGTCGTCGTCCTCGTCGCCGTTGTCGTCGACGACGACGTCGTCTTCCGTCGGCGTCGGCGTCGTCGTCGTCATCGTCGTCATCGTCTTGCCCCCATCCCATTCAGGTAGAGGTGGGGGGGCTGTGGAACCCTGGGAACCATCCCAGCTGGGGGGGCGGGGCTGTGAACCCTCGGCCCGAGATCATACATCGACCCCCAGTCGCCCATTGATGGTCGATAGGGGCTCAGGCCCGACTGCCGATCGGGCCCAGGTTTATGGGGTTCTGCTATCGTAGCCCTTGTCGCCGCTGTACCGGCGATCTGTCGCCGATTCCAAAACGATGGCCCCCCCTTGCCAGCCAGCCCCCCCCCCTATCCCGGGCCCCATCTGGCCGAGTCCGCCTCAACGGCCCATTGGTTCGGGGGCGGCCTAGAGGAGGGTGATGACAAGGGGGGGTGGATATCATGGCGTGGGCCATGATATTCTTCAGATTTCATGGCGCCTCTTCTTATTTCATTACGTCCCTAGCCCCCCCCCGGGCCGCACACATGCCGCAGGCCATGATTTGCGCCCCCTCTCTTGGACGCCCCCCTCTTGGCCGCTCCCGATGATACCCCTCCACCGTTCTCACGAAGACCTCCCAGTGACTGCTCGTCGATCTTCCCGAGGTGCCCCTCGACCTGCCCTCAACCTGCCCAGGCGGTCGATAGCCTCCAGCCCAGCCTCCCAGACCCCCGACGCCATGACATTCTCATGACGTGCACCCCCAGTGGTCTGGACCCGTTCCCGCGGACCGGTGTTTCATCCCGAGCCGTGCTCTGACGGTCCCGAGGCCCGGGAAGAGCCCCCGGAGGCCGAACATAGGGAAGGCCCTCCCGTCGTGGCCTGTTCGTGACCTGGAGGGGGGCCAGGGGCAGGGGTTGCGAAGTGTGCCCCTGGCCCGAGGTGTTCTTGGCGCCCTCCCGGGGCCCTCTGGGGCCGTCTTGGGGCCCTCTGGGGCCGTCTTCCTGGCCCACCTCGGAGGCCCTTTACAGCCGTCGTCGGCGGATCTGGGTCTGAACAGCAGCCGATCTGGGCTTCCTACCGCCGGCCCTCGATTGAGGTCGGGCGTGTCCCTCCACAGGAGGAAACTTCCAAAAGAGTCCAATCATAGTCTGGGGGCGATGTTTGGACTATTATTGATAATTTTAGTCTTTGAACATGTTCTTATTATCCGCCTGTGCAGTCAACCCGAATAGTAAGGATGGGCAACCGTCCCAAGGGCACCATTGCATCCTTGCCTCCTCGGCCCATCCTTGGCCGCGTTCCTTGGCCGCGCCCCGCTTCGAAATGCTTCGACGTGGCCCTCCAAGGCCCTTGCATCCGTATCGCGCATTCTTACTATACGGGTTGACTGTAGGGGGCCGACGACGACGAGGACGACGACGACGAGGACGAGGACGAGGACGGAGGACGGAGGACGGAGGACGACGACGACGACGACCTCAATCTGCCCGAGGTGCCCGGCCAGCCCGCGCCGCTGCCCCTCGCGGGCGCGGCCGCGGCGGGGCTCGCCGCGTCGCTGGCCAGCGCCGCGCAGCGCGGCCGCCGCGCGGCCGCCGGCGGCCGCCGCAGGGGCCGCCGGGGCCGCGGCGGCGCGGGCGGCGACGCCGCGGTGCGACTCGGCGCGTCGTCTCGGGAGGCCCGCCGTCTCGTGCTGCGTTCGGGCGTCCTCGTCGTCGTCGTCGTCGTCCTCGTCGTCGTCGTCGTCATCGTCGTCGTCGTCGTCCTCGTCGTCGTCTTGGTCGTCTGTCTCTCGTCGTCGTCGTCGTCGTCGTCGTCGTTATCGTCGTCTTCGTCGTCCTCATCGTCCTCGTCGTCCGCGTCGTCGTCGTCCTCGTCGTCGGTGTCGTCGTTATCCTCGTCGTCCTTGTCGTTCTCGTCCTCGTCCTCGTCCTCGGGAGGCCTGCCCTCTCTCGGAGCTTCCGGAGCTCCGCGCGGGTTTCTTGGATCGGCGCTGGAGCCCCCCGGCGGTGCCTCCGGCGCTGCCCATGTCGCGCTCCGCGCGCCAGGGAGAGGGGTTCAGCGCAGGTCCAACAAATCCGCGCGGACCTTCAACAGCTTATGGTTTTGCAGTGTGTTGTTCCTCTAGTCTCGGGCTGCGTACGGACGGGCGTCCTCGTCCTCGTTGTCGTTGTCGTCGTCCTCCTCCTCCTCCTCGTTCTCCTCTTCCTGCCGGTCGACGCTCTGCGTGCTCATCTTCCTGCTCCCTGGCCCGTCCTCGCTCGTCAACGCTCACTCGTCCTTCTCCCTCCCCTCCTCCTGCTCCTCCTCCTCCCGCTTCTGACTCCTCCGTTCTCCCTCCTCCCTCATGTGTCTTCCTGCTTCTGCTGCTCCTCTTCGTCGTCGTCGCCGTCGCCTTCCTGGGAGGCTGGCGACGAGCTCGTTGGGCAGCTGAGCCCCGACTGGGAGGAGGCCCCGTCTTGAGACAACAACCTTCCTTGAAATCAAACGCAAGTTTTGAATGTTGGTCGACGCGCGAAACGCGGCCCACAGGGTCAGATTTGTGTGTTTGTAGTCACCAATGTCGGCGCGAACGTTGGAATTTTGGCGCCCTGGGGCGCCGCCACGTCGCGGGGAAGACTTGCGCTTGATTTCGAGGAGGGATGTATGGGGGGGTGCATCAGCTGCAAGGAAGGCGAGGACTGCGATTGGCCTTGGATGGAGGGCCGAGTACGATGCCAGTGGACGTCGCCCTGCGGCAAGCCGAGGGAACAAACGGAGGCCTGGCAGACTGTGCCGATCCCGCCACGCGACGAGGTTCGGGAGGCCCTTAAAAGCACAAACGCAGGCACACCGAACCGTCGACTCTCGGGAAGATGCCGGCGAATATGGGAATTTGGGGGGGGAAGGAGACGAGAGCCACGAAAAGATCAGACAATGTAGAACAAAAAACCCTGGGATTGGTGTCCGCCCATTTTCTGCGTGCCCCGGGGCCCCCTTCCAGGCAGGAGCCCCCGTGGCCGCCGGCGGGCCCGTGCCGGCGGCAGGGCAGGGCAGCAGCAGCGGCACGCCGGGCAGAGCAGATCCGCGGCACGGGGGCCTCGTGGCACAGAGGGGAGTATTCAAGAGTATTTTCGAGTACTGTTGGGGATCTTTTGAGTATTTGTTGAGTCTGTTGCGTTTTTCGCCCAAGATTCTCCTGCACGGGGGGACAGGCCCGACCTAACCCTGGCTGCCTCGCGGTGCCCCCCCTGGCGTGGCTGCCTGCCCGCGCGCGCTGCGCACGGGGGCCGGAGTGACCTTGGGTGCGGGCACAATGAGGTTCCCCGACCGCCGAACGCGATGCGATGGTAGCGCCCTGCGCGCCTGTGTTCGGTCCCCCCGTGGTCCCCAAAGAGCCGCGCACCAAAGGTCACTCTTACCCAGGGTCACTCCTGCGTGTAACCGATGGGGGCAGCGACGCCTCCCTGCCGACGGGGGCAGCGCCGCCCTGGAGTGGAGCGAGCCCTCGCCATCGCTCGGACGTGTGCCTGCTTTCCCCGGCGAGGACCATCGAGGAGCAGCTCGCAGCATCTTGCGAGAGCCTACGCGCGAAGTCGAGGAAGGCACGGGGGATGGACGTCCGAGCGATGGCGAGAGCCACTCTTGAGAAAGGTGTGGCCGAGGGCCGCACCCTGGGCGGGGAGTGGGGCCCGATCTGGGTTTCCGGGTGCGCCTGATGGGTCTCCGCCTCCCCCTCGCTCTCGGTGCCCCGGACGCCGCCGACGTCGTGCGATCGTTCCCTGACGCGCGAATGTATCGGCGCCCACAAAGGGTTTGCGATCGGCGCCGTCGGGGCTTGGGGGCCGCCGTGTTTCGCTAAAGGTTTGATGAGCCCTCGTCAGGGCGCGACGGGAATTTCGATCGAGGTACTCACCCGCCCCACCAGGCGCGGGTTGCTAACCACAGTCGTTGCAAACTAACTCCTCGGAGTCGCTGAATGTACCTCCAGCGTCTTGGTAGGAGGAGGAGAAGGAGGAGGAGGAGGAGGGGAGGGAGGAGGCACGTCCATTGGACTGATTACCAGATTACAGAGTGGATTACAGATTGGCACTATTACAGATTGGATTACAGATTGCATTACAGATTGGAGTACAGATTGGCAATACTACAGATTTGCAGCAGGCGATCGAGGGTCTGCGTACCTACTTTATGGACTCAATACTTGGAGTGACCTGCGCGAATATATGACTATGCGCGCATGGCTTTGTCATGGACTGCGATGGCGTGCCATTCTCGAAGGGGGGGGACCCGTAGCGCCCATACGGGTGGGCACGATCCCTCAAAGGCGACGGAGCGTGCCCCCCCCTCGAGTATGCTTGTTGGTATTCCTATTGGCATTATCTTTCAACTCTGGCATTTGTTTTCTATGCGTATTTATCTCCCTGGGTAAAGGCAGCAAAGCGCCCAGGCACCACTGTAAGTGTTTTGTTATCTCTGGGTATCTCTTGGCAGTTGGGCAGCAAGACTGACTAGAGTACCTCGGGCTCGCGCACCACCAATGCAAGCAGGTCAAGCAGTATCACATCGAGCAGCATGTGGGAGCCGAGTACCGCAGGCCAGCGCAGCGTTGAGACAACCACCACCATGGCGACCAGCACGACTGTGCCGAGCACCTCAGGTGGGGGTGCTACCGAGTCAAATACGGCCACGCGTTTCCTGCTACACTATATCGAACACCACAGGCATGGGCACGGTCACGGTGGATACTACAGTGCACTTCGCGGCGAAGAGCGGCCTCGGCGACAAGCACTACGGCGTCAGGACTCAAGTCCTGAGGAAGCCCCGAATGCGTGGGAAGACCTCAGGCAGCGACGCCAAGTTTTGCTTGGGTTAGGACGCAAGTCCTGGGGAAACCCCGAATGCGAGGGAACACCCCAGGCACAAGTCGCTACGTTTTGCTGTAGGTATCTTGGCGGTGACTGGTCGTATACAACTCGGAGGTCACCAGCTGGCTGGAAGCGGGCGACTCGCACGACCCCGCTGCACTACTGAATGGCATCGACCACATCCCCAGTACGGCCCTGCACACCTCTTGACAAGTCAACGCTGCCCTGGTGAGGCATGGATCAAACTTCGAGACGGGCTCGAAGGGTGGGGGGGGGGACGAGTACTACCCGCGCCCACCATGGGGGATGGTGAGGGGCAGGGGGGGGTAGGACGGCCACTTCCCGCGCCCCCGCGGTCCGCCCTAGCTCGCCACCCCCACCATCCCCATGGCGGAGGAGGAGCTACCCGAGCGCCCGGGGGCGAAGCATAGGACAGCCGAGACATCCCACTCCGACAAAAATATGCACCAGGCCTGGGGTTCGCCCCCACCGAGGGCACCGTGACCCCTAGCCATAGCGGGACGAGGAAGGACAGCCACGACCCCCACTTGAAGTCGGTGCATGGAGGCCATGGGCGCCCACGACCATCAACACAACACCAGCAACAAGCCGACCTCCCAACGACCCTAACCAGCACGCTCGACAAGCTACACCTAGCCAACAATCAAACGGCCTCCACACCACAACCATCCCCCGACATCAGCGCCTACCTGTACGCCAGCGTCGGGTGCTACATGATTGAGGACAACTGATATACTACGTTTGGTCGAGTACTACAGGCTTGACATCACAGTGTCACGCTGCACTATGACGACCAGCATGATTGGGCACAGCAGAGGCAAGAAGTATCACCTCGACCAGCACGACTGGGACGAGTGCCACACGTTCGCGCACCACAGAGTCAAGCAGTACTACAGGTTCGAGAACATTAGAGTCTACCAGAAGGGAAGGGGCAGCCTGCCCCTCGGCGTGGGATACACAGCGCAAGGCGCCGAAGGGTGTATCCCCGTCGCCCTCGCGTGGCATGCGAGGGGCCGAGGCCAGCTGGCCATAGTCGGCATGAGGAGGAAAGAGCAGCCGCCAGTGCTGGCCTGCTGGAGCCCACGAGTGGCTCGGCGAGCCTCCACAGCGCGCGGCGCCGAAGGGTGGAGGTCGCCAAAGCGGGGGGCAGCCAGCCCCTCGAAGCCGCCCCCACGGCGGCTGGGCTCAGCGCTCCGCGCCGAAGGGAGCCCAGCCGCCGCCGTGCGGCCGCCGGCCCACGAAGAGGCCGTCGGCCTGGCTGAGCGCCGTGCCGCGCTGCCTGACGCCCGCGGGCGTGGGCGCGCGCGGCGCCCGCCCATGGGCCCTGTCGGGCCCCCCTTTTTTGAAACCCGGCCCGCTCTTCCCTCCTCTGAGGTTTTAACTGGTCCCTGGTCCTCTCTGCTCTCCTCGGGGTCGGGTTCCCGGGGCCGCTGTTCGAGTGCCCGCACGGCCCTTGTGGGCCGCTGCGGCGCGCTCCGCGCCCGCGGGGCGCGCGACAAGACGCTGTGTAGCGAGAAACGTCAGAAACGTCAGAGGGAGGAGGAGGAGGAGGAGGAGGAGGAGGAGGAGGAGGCGAGGGAGGAGGCGGAGGAGGAGGAGGAGGTGGAGTACGGCGATGAGGACGATGACGAGAGAAGGAGGAGGACGGCGACGAGGACGGGGACGACGAGGACGGCGACGAGGAGGAGGAGGACGAGGAGGAGGAGGAGGAGGAGGAGGAGGAGGAGGAGGAGGAGGAGGATGAGGAGCATGAGGAGGAGAAGGCGCATCCAAACCCCGCCTGGGACAGGCTCTGTCGGACCCGCCGGCGGACATGTTCTCGGATTCGGGCGCCTTCAGGCGCGCGCTCGGACATGTTGCGTTTTTCGTTTTTCCTGCTTCTCTCTTTTTCCCTCCTGCCTCCTTGTCGTCGTCCTGGTTCCTCGTTCTCTGCCTCGTCCCCTGCCTCTCTTTCCTCTTCGGCGTTCTCATCATCTTCCTCCTCCTCTCCCCTCCTCCTCTTCCCTCTTCCTCCCCGCGTAGTCCTCAGCCACGCGGCCATGCCATCCTGAAGCCGCTGCATGCTGCGCGTGTCACCCTGAGTCGGAGTTGGACTGTTCCGAGGCCCGAAACCGACCCCCTTGGACCCCAGAGGGCACGGACGGCGACACACTACTCCAGATTTCGTAATAAAAGGGAGGGGGTCTGGACCCTCCAAGACAAGCCATTTCAGACCCCCCCCTGTGGGAGAACCCTCCAAAACATCGCCCCCAGACCCCCCCAGGCCCTCCAAGATAGATTGGAAGAGACCCCCGCCGAATCCAGACCCCCTCCCTTTTATTACGAAATCTGGGGTAGCCGTTTCTGTTGTTTCGAGGTTCAGGATCTGCATGGACCCACGGCAGCGCAGGTTAACAGTCGGCACCGATCCCCTCGGCAGCCGTCACGGGGCTGCACGCGGAGGCCTGGAGCACAGAGGGGGGGCGGCGCGGATCAATCCCAGAGCGTATCAGGGCAATTGGGCAAGGGAGGAGAGAAGGAGATTCATGTCATGTCGGGCACGTCCCTCCACATGGGGGAATCTCTCAAAAAATAATCCAAACATAGCCTGGGGACCATTTTTTGAAGTACGTTTGAGGATGTCTTGGATCTTGCTGGAATCTGTCGTCCAAAGTCTGCCTGCAGGGGGACAGGCCCGATTTCAGAGCAACGTTTTTTTTGTATGTTGTTCGTATTTTTCGTATTGTGTGTTGTTCGTATGTTTGAGTTTTTGTTGTTTTTTGTTTTTTTATGTTGTTCGTATTTTTCGTCCAAAATCCGCCTGCAGGGGGGCAGGCCCGACTTCAGAGCAGCGCTTCTGCTGGCATCGCTGGCTCTGCCCTCGCGCCTTCGCGCCCTGTCTGCACCCGGCTCGTCGGCGGCACCGGCGCACGAGCCACAGGGCCAGCACCGGCGCGCGCGCGCGAAGGCCTGCGAGGAGGACCGGGAAGGGGGAGGAGGAGAGGAGCACGGGGGCCACGGGAGGAGGGTCCTCCTCCTCCTCCTCCTCCTCCTCCTCCTCCTCCTCCTCCTCCTCCTCCTCCTCCTCCTCCTCCTCCTCCTCCTCCTCCTCCTCCTCCTCCTCCTCCTCCTCCTCCTCCTCCCCTTCTTCCTCCTCCTCGGGGGGTGGAGGAGGGGGAGAGCTCCGGGAGGGGGACGGCACACGCACACGCAGAAGCGAGGATTCCCCCAGAGGATGCGCAACGTGCCCGGGAAGTGGAAGGCGTTGGTGAACATCCCGGGATTTGCGTCCATTGATTCGGTGTGCCCCTGGGCCCCCTCCCTTCCTCCTCCTCCTCCTCCTCCTCCTCCTCCTCCTCCTCCTCCTCCTCCTCCTCCCCTCCAGAGGGAGGAGAGAGCGCCCGCGGCCCAGCAGGCGCCTGCTCGAGTCCGCGGGGCCCGCCTCCCGGGACGAGGCCGTGGGCTCCCTGCGCTTCGGGCTCGTGGGCGGCCCGCCGGGGCCCCTGCTGCTCTTCCTGCCCGGCATCGACTTCTCGGGCCTGTTCCCAGTCCTCCTCCCTCCTCCTCCTCCTCCTCCTCCTCCTCCTCCTCCTCCTCCTCCTCCTCCTCCTCCTCCTCCTGGCGCGCGGAGCTCGCCAGGGGTTGCCAGGAGTGCCCTCGGCCCGAGGTGCCCCCCCGGGATCCCCGGGGAAGCCCCCCCACGGCCTGCAGGGCACCCCTATCACGAGGCCCATGCGGCCCCAGGGCCTTCACAAAATGGAGCGACAAGCTGGGGCACCGTTGGCTAGGGGCACTTCTAGCAACACCCTGCAGAGCCTTTCCATTCGAAGAAGAAGCCTTCCGAACCTTCTGAGAATGCCTGCCTCCTGTCACGTCCCCCTCTGGCGCGCCGTGGAGACGGAGAATAATAACAGTTATTATTTAAGAACAGTAGTCATAAGAGGATTAGTAATAACAGGAGGAAGAAGCCGAAGAAGAAGAAAGATAAGACGACAACACTGTTTGAACATCAATTTCTGGAGGTCCGAATGGATTTCTTGGATCGGCGCTGGGCCTCCCTGGCGCGCTCTGCGAGCCAGGGAGGGAAAACCCAGCCAGAAATACGCGTGGACCCGTCGAGAGTGTATCTGAATGTAGTTTCTTGTTCCTCTGAGAAGGGCGCGGGCCCCGCCTTGATTCCCATTCGGTCCGAGCCCCCAATCGTTGCGGCGCGCAGAACCCAAACGTTTTTTCTCTGCCGTGTTCGTTCTTCCTCCAGTGGCCCTCGCCGGGCTGGGGGGCCGTCACGCACGACGACGCGGGCGAAAAGCCGGACGTCCAGGCCTCGGAGCGTCCGCGGGAACGGGGGCGAGGCCCTCCCCGGCTCTCCTCGAGGCCTCGACCTCCTTGATTGGTAGTCCCCAAACGTGGTGGTGACAACACCTGGCGGTGAGTCTCGGTCGATTTGGTGTCACCACCCGGTTTGGGGACTCGTGCGGTTTTCCGAGGATGTCCCGAACGTTGGTGGGTCCAGGAGTCACAAAACCCGGCGGTGACCCCGCGTCCCCAAACCCAGCGGTGACCTTTTTGGGGATTCCAGGTCGCCACCTGGTATCTCACCACCGGTTTGGGGGTTCCCAACTTGAGCCCCCTGGGGCAGGCTGTCGCTCCTGGATGTTTTTTTTTTGTTCTGGTGGCCCTGGGTTCCAGAGGCGCTCCTTGGAGGCGGACAAGCAACGCCGGCAGAAAGGCCTGCACCACTTGGGAGCTTCTCCTGGGGTCCTTGGTCGACAGGTCGGCCCGTTGGCCTGGGGTGGACTCTCGATGTTTGCCGGTGTGTGCCCGAAGCAGTGCGTTTCTAGCAAAGCGGCAAAGCGGAGCAAACTGTGTATGCGGTGCAACCCATGTGGTGCAAGATGTGTTGTGCAATCTGTGTGGTGCAAGATTTGAAGTGCCATATGTTATGTGCAATATGTATGATACGTTCCATATGGTGCAAACAATGCGGTGCGCAATATATGCAATGCAACCGACGTGGTGAAATCTATGTTGTGAGATCCACTCTGCTGAACTTGAAGTCGTCATCTTCACTGCTCGCGCAAACATTTTACTCACCCACCCGCAACTTGGTTTGCAAAACCTGTTCAGACCGACTACGACAACATCGACGACAACGACTAGGACGACACCGACGACGTCTCCGACGACTTCGACGACGACAACGACGCCGACGCCGCAGACGACGACGACGCCAACGAAGGCGACGACGAGGGAGGAGGAAGGACGACGACGGCGAAGCGACGACGACGACGACAACGACGAGGGAGGAGGGAGGACGGCGACGACGCGAACGACGACGAAGGAGGAAGGACGGCGACGCCGACGACGACAACTACAACGACGAGGGAGGAGGGAAGACGACGACGACAACGACGACGACGACGGCGACGAAATAGGAGGGACGACGACGAGACGCCGACGACGGACGACGACGACGAAGTGGGAGGAGGAGGAAGGACGACCACGGCGACAACGACGATGGAAACGACCACGACACCAAAGAGGACGACGACGACGAAAACGAGAAAAGACAGAGGACGACGTAAGCGACGACGACGACGACGCGGGAGGAGGGAGGACGGCGACGACGACGACGACGACGCAAGAGCGCGCGCGCACGCTTTTGCTGAATTGCGAAACCCTGTGTTTTTGCATGTTTTTTGGAAACTCGATTGCGAAATCCTTCCGGCACCGAAGGTTTTTGAAGGATTTCCGCATGCGCGCGCGACGACGCGCGCGTGCGCTTTTCGTCCCATTTTTTGCAAGGGATTAGCGAAAAAGTGCTATGTTAGAACAAAACATGTCACCGCATAGTGTGTTTTTTTTTATCAGGGAACCTCAGGGGGGGAACCAGGTTTGGCTTGGATGATATGATTTCATATTTCGGATGGACGAGTGGTCAGAATCATGTATGATTTACATACCCGAAAGGGGAGCGGATAAGTCTGGAGGGGAGGTAGAGTCTATCTTCCTCTTAGAAAGGAGAATCAATTTCTGTTCGCAGTGATCTGTCCACTCCATTGCTCGCGCAAACATCCCACCCACTTATCCGCAACCTGGTTCGCAAGCTTCATGCGGCGGCGATTGCGATGAGTGCTTGGCGTTGGCTAGTGCGTCTCTGCGGCTGCGCCAGCCCGCGAATGCGCGCGCGCAGCGGCCAGGTAGTTTGGCGCGAACGACGCGGCCTCGGTGGTGCTGACCGCTCGGCGCATCCAGGTGGGCACTTGAGTGCGCGTCGGCGAATTGGGCGGGTGCGGTATCATGGCGACGCCGACAATGATACCCGCTCCGGAACGGTATTGAACGTTCTAGGGCCCTCCAAATCCAGGACGGTTTTGGGCGTTCTAGGATCGAGGACCTGGTCCTGGTCCTCGATTCCAGAGCGTCCCAAAGCGCGGAGCTCGATCCTGGATCTGCGATCCTGGGCCCAGGTTCGCCGCCTCGCAGTACCGCGGCCTCGCCGCCGACTACGAGGTTTGGCGGTGTTTCGTGGGCCCAGAGGACCGCACCTCCTTCGCGCGCCTCGTGGACGGCGTCGAGTCCTCGTCGTCGCCGCTGCTGTCGGTGTCGTCGTCGTCGTCGTCGTCGTCGTCGTCGTCGTCGTCGTCGTCTTCACCGTTGTTGTCTCTCTCTTTTCGTCTTTGTCTTCGCCGCTGTCGCATCCGTCGTCTTACTGCTCCTCGTCTCCTTGCGCGCCGTCTTCTCATTCGTCTCATGTTCGTCGTCGTCGTCGTCGTCGCTGGCGCATCGTTTTCGACGTCATTGTTTCATTCGTCGTCACATTCGATGCCGGATGGCCGTCGTCGCGTCCGTTTGCCGTCGACGCCATCGTGCTCGCTGCCGTCGTCCTCGTCGCTGTTGCTGTTCGTTGCCGCCGCCGCTGTCGCCGTGGCCGCCGGCGCCATCGATGGCGGCGACGGAGACGACGACGACGACAACGACGACCACGGCGACGACGACGGCGACGAAAACCACGACGACGACGGCGACGACGACGACGAGGGTGGCGTAGGCTGCGGAAGCGACGACGACGAAAACCACGATGACAACGACGACGACGACGACGACGACGACGACGGCGGCGACGGTGGCGACGACGACGACGTCGACGACGACGGCGGTGGCGGCGGCGACACCGACGACGACGAAAACCACGACGACGAAGGCGACAACGCCGACGACGAGGGTGGCGTCGGCGACGACAACGACGACGGCGCCGCCGACGACGACGCCGACGACACCGACGACGACGACACGACAACGACGACGACGACGACGGCGGCGACGGCGACGACGACGACGACGACGACAGCGGCGGTGCCGTCGGGAGGTCCTGGCTGCGGCCCCACGTCGACGCAGGCAGGCGCGTGGTGTTGGCGGGCGAGTCCTTTGGGGGCCTGCTGGCGCTCGCGGTCGCGCAGCGGCTCGGTTCCCGGCTCGCCGGGCTGGTGCTCATCAACCCGGCCACGTCGATCAATCTCGGGGGGGGGGCAAACCCATCGACTACGCGTAAGATCGCTGGCGGCCAAGAGGGGGTGATGACTGGGGGGTGGACATCATGGCGGGGGCCATGAGATCTCCCCAGATGTCAGGGCGCCCCCTCTGATTTCAATACGTCCCTGGCCCCCCCCAAAGGGCCGCGCGCATGCCGCTGGCCATGATTTGCGCCCCCCCCCTCTTGGACGCCCCCCTTTTGGACGCCCCCGAGAAGCTGATCGACAACGCGTAAGAGTGACCCTTCGCGGGAGTGACCTTTGGTGCGGGCTCACCGGGGCCCCCCGATCGCTGAGCGCGATACGGCAGTGACTGCTTGCGCGCTTGAAATTGGCCACCTTGCGCCCCGTTGGTCTGCGCACGAAAGGTCGCTCTTGCCCAGGGTCACTCTTGCATGCGGCCGAACCCAGATCTCGCGATATGTTTTGTTTGCATTCCAGCGTTTTTTTCCTGGATCGCGGCTTCTGGGACACGCTATCAGGCCCCAGGATCATAAACATTGACCTGGGGCGAAGCGCTGGCCCGAGGGAAGGGGTCTGGACCTCTGGGGCCTTGGACCGAGAAAACCGTTTCGGCGGAAGTCCGGGAAGATGCCGCTGCCGCTTCTCTTCTTGGAGGTCCCTCTCGCCGCCACGGCTGCATTCTCCGTGAAATGATTTGTCAGAGCGTACCCCAGGGAGAGGTCCGCGTCTCGTCCTGGAGATCCCCCGCTGCCACGGCCGGCTTCCCCTCGACATTCTGGCCAGAGCGCGCCCCAGGAGAGGTCCGCTGCCCGTCCTGGAGAGCCCTCGTCGCCACGGCTGCACTCTCATTGAGAATCTCGGGTCGAGCGGGGCCACGCGGGGCCGACTACTCCCCCCCGTTCCCGCCCTCCGCGGACCCCGGCTTGGGGGCCACCAAGCGGATGGCCGGGCTTCGCGAAGAGGCCCTGGCCGGCCTGCTTGTGCACTCCATGTTTCGTAATAAAAGGGAGGGGGTCTGGACCCTCCAAGACCAGCCATTTCAGACCCCCCCCGTGGGAGGACCCTCCAAAACATCGTCCCCAGACCCCCCCAGGCCCTCCAAGATGGCCTGGAAGAGACCCCCCCCCGAAATGAGACCCCCCTCCCTTTATGACGAGATCTGGAGTACTGACCCAGGTTGTGGCAGGCTCACGGCGCGTGGACCGGCGGTGGCCCCGCCGCGAGCGTTCAACGATGATCGCCGCCGGCGACCCAGTCAGGAGGGGAAAAATCACAGAGACACAATTCATCGTCGATTCCCCAGGAAATATGGGAAGATGTGAGAAGTGGGAGGGGAAGACGAAAACCTTCAAAATATGGGAAAGTATGGAGAATCTTTTTATTTGTGTGTATTTATTTGTGTGTCCTGGGGCCCCTCTACCCAGAATCGGTCGACATTGAACGATCTGGCGTTTCGGAAGCGGCTGGTCGTCCAGGGCTAAACGATCCTTGCAGGGTCAGAAGCCAACGCCGAAGTCGGTACCGCACGAATCCCCGAGACCGGACAACCGACTTAATGATTTCTCGATGACGTGGATCCCCGCAGGTCTCTGCCCATTCCCCAGGGGCTCCCACGAGGGCGATTCGCGCTTTGCGCTTCGTGGTCCTCGTTCCTTCTCCCCCTCCTCCTCGTCCTCCTTTTCTCCCTTTTGGGGGGCGGCGCGAGAGCACGAAGTTATTCGCGCTTCGCGGAGCGCGAAGCGCGAAGTTGGGAGCCCTCACATTCTCCGGGACCAGTTTTTCATTCTTAGCTGTTTCTATTGGCGGTCCCGGGCCCTGGCGAGGGCCCCCAGAGGCCGAACGTTGCCTGGTGTTTTTTGTTGTGGCTCTTTGAGTCCGAGTCCGAGCAGAGATCTTCGATCCTCGAAGTGTTGTCGGTACCGTCCGGGGCTCGGCAAGGGACTCCAGAGGCCGAACCACCCGTCGTGATTGTTCGAGTCCGAGTCCGAGCAAACGTCTTCGATCTTCGAAGCGATCTGTTTGTCGAGTAGGGGATCGACTGCATAATTGATTTAACTTGATTTGCACGGCGAATCTTCAACACTTACCTTGCGACGTACCCAACCTTTTCTACACATGTGGCGACGATACACAGGACCGATCAATACAAACGAACATGTAGAAGAACCCCCAGGAACCAACAACAGAGGCGACAGTTGCGCACTTGACAGCCACCCAGGGGAGCCGCGAGGACTCGGCTGGATGTGTTTACAGCTCCACTCCGCTGGGCCTCCCAGGAGCCCACGAAAGTGGCTACAGTTGCGCAGTTCGCAGCCCCCTCAGGGAGCCGCGAGTCCTCGGCGGGTTGTGTTTACAGCTTACAGCTCCACTCCGCTGGGCCTCCCAGGAGCCCACGAACGTGGCGACGGTTCCGCACTTCGCAGCCACCCAGGAAAGCCGCGAGGCCCACAGAGGTGGCGACGGTTCCGCACTTCGCAGCCCCCCTCAGGGAGCCGCGAGGTCTCGGCTGGGCGTGTTTAAAACTCCACTCCGCTGGGCCTCCCAGGTCTCGCACTTCGCAGCCCCCTCAGGGAGCCGCGAGGTCTCGGCTGGGTGCGTTTACGCTTCCACTCCGCTGGGACTCCCAAATCTCGCACTGCGCAGCCGGCCAGGGAGCCGCGACGTCTCGGCTGGGTGTGTTTACAGCTCCACTCCGCTGGGCCCCCCGGAAGCCCACGCAAGTGGCGACGGGTGCGCACTTCGCAGCCCCCCCAAAGAGGGGGAACCGCGAGGAGGTCCCCCCCCCTCCCAGGAGCACGGCGAGCGAGGCAGTGTCACCTCGGAGCTGCAACGCAAGCAGGACGAAGGAGAGAGGGGAGGAGGAAGAGAAGGACGATGAGACATGAGGCAGGAAGTAAGATTCGGGGGCAAAGGTAGGGTGGGATATGCTTGAGGGGGGATGCATCGATCCCCAATCGCCCATTTGATCGCCAATACGGGCCCGATAGCCCCAACCTGCACAGGAAGGTGCGGATTCACTATCGGGGGCCTATCGCCGATCTATCGGCGATGCATCGCCGATTTACAGGTCGATGTATCCCCCGCCATGCCAGCCCCGCCCGATCGTTGCCCCTCAAGAGTGCAGGAGACCGGAGGGGGAGGAGGACGGAAGAGTGGAGACCACAGTGCTCCACTCACAACGGGAACCCAACGCAGGAGGGTTGGGAACCAGACGTAGCGTGTTCGTAGATCTACGCACGTTCTACGCACGTTCCGTGGATCCGAGGAGAAAACCAATCCTGGGGTCAACCAATTCAGTAGTCGACACAACTACCACATCTGCATCTACCTTCCTATCGCTGTACATGCGCTTAACGGACATCCCGGCCATGTCTACAAGTCTTACATTCCCAACGTGCAACCTGGGACCTAGATTGAGCAATCTTCCAGTAAACGACGATAGGCGCGAACATCATAAACCATTGCCTGCTAGTGCCATTCTTGCTGACATGGGGATTACGAGGCAAAATGCAAATAGTTGCTGGGGTACATCATGTCTGCAGTCGATCCCCTACAGTCAACCCGCATAGCAAGGATGGGCAACTTTCCCATAGGGTACCCTTGCGTCGTTGCCTCCTCGGTGCATATTTGGCGACTTTCGTTGGCCGCGCCCCGCTCGAAAAGCTTCGAACCAGCGGATCTGGGGACCACTCGGCAAAATGCGACTCGATGCTGGGGTACATCGCTTCGGTCGTCGACCCCCTCTGCTCGAGCTTTGCCCCCCCCCGACCCATCGGAGCGGCTGGCCGCTGCTGGCCCGGGTGCTCACCGCCCTGCCCGAGGGCGAGCGCACGCCGCCCGCCGCGCCCGCGGGGAGCTTCGCGCAGCTGCTGGGGCAGGTCCAGGACGGGGCTCGCTTCGATTCCTCCGGCTCCATGCGCTTCGGCCTCGATGGCTTCCGCCTCCGGTTCGACTCGGCCTTGGGATTCCGAGCCTGGTGCCGCTCTCCTCCTTGGAGGCGCACGAGCCTGCCGATGTCCTGCCGCTTCGGCTCTTCCCGACCCGGCTGCCGACTTCCGCCGATCCGATTCATCTCGATCGCCGATCCGACTTCTCGATTCGATTCGGGGCTCTCCTGGAGCGACGGCGAGGCACGTCCGAGCGGTGGCGAGGGACGGCCTCACGGGAGGAGGAGGAGTGAGGAGGAGGAGGAAGAGGGGGAGGAGGAGGAGGAGGAGGAGGAGGAGGAGGGGGAGGAGGAGGAGTGAAGAGGAGGAGTGACGAGGAGAAGTGAAGAGGTTTTGCTGCTAGAACTAGCCTGGCCCACAGTGCCTCAACTAGCCTTCGGAAAGGGGGGAGCCCGCAGGGGCACACTGAAAAGGTGCCTCACCTTAGCTCCGCACAGCACGGCTCGCCCAGCGCTAGCTGGCGACGAGAGCTCGCTCCCAGAAGGCATCCTGCTCCCACGGCAAGAGGGAGCGGGACGCCTCACCAAGAGCGAGCTTAACATTATAAGGATGCCTCGCGCGGGAGAGGAGCGAGAGGCGATACGCCGCCGTGGGATTCGCAGGGGCCCCACGACACACCTCAACCAGCTTGCATCCCCTCTCGCTCGAAGACACACCGCAACTGGCACAGTACGTGTACTGACCCGAGACGTGGAGCGAGTGCCCCAGGGCTTCCCCACGGAAGGCCGCTGGGATGTCGAGTTCTCCCTCCCCCACTCCCGAGACGTAACGACGGTCCAACCCCATCCTCCCCCGACAGGGCTTGCGCTGCAACACTCTCTTGGCCTTGTGGCTAAGCGCGTGGCGGCAGCAGACACGACAGCGCCACGCTCCTCTCGCCCAGGCAAGTACATGGGGCTTTGCCCCTTGTGGCAAGCCAACTCTACGACGGGGCTGTCCTGGGCCAGCGGCGGGTCTCCCCGTGGAATCTTTGAAGTCCCCCACCGCCGTGGTCACCCCCACCACAAGACTGAGAACGCCTTGGACCTCTCGCGTGCGAGAGTCCCAAGTCTCACAGCGCCATGGGGGGACCGCCTGACATTCGGCTCCAGCTTTTGCCTCTGCGTCCGCTAGCTGGTTGCCTTGGAAGTCCAAAAGGGCCTCCTCCGTTTCGTCCCTGGGCCCTCGAGAGTGCGCACGCACCTTCACAAACCGAAAATCACCCTGGGCCGCAAAGCCCTCCTGCAGTAAAAACCAAACACGGGCCCAGAGGTCCGAGTGCGGCCGAGACGGACGGAGGCACCACCTACTACCTCTGCGAAGGCCACGAATGACAGTGCTATTGTCAATGCCCACCCTCAGTGGTGGAGTGGCACACTCTATAAGTTTTGCCAGGGCAAAGATTTCGGCCCGCAGCACAGAACTAAAACACCTCAAACCTGGGAGCGAGCCGTGCATGGCCCTGACGACGGCCCCCTGCTCATCCAAAACAACATATCCCCAGCCAAAGCTTTTTAGCCCTGGCGGGCCTCGACCTGAACCATCGGTGTACGCCCATCCCTGCGTGAGAGGCGGGTTCTCAAACCCAGGGCTCAAGGCCTCGATGGCTGGGACGATGTCCAAAAACGGATCCTCCAGGGGATGTTCGACCAACCCGCGAGAGAAGAGGAGGGAATCCGAGGAAGAGGATTCGAGGCGATGGACGATCCCCTGGAGGTGTTCACACTCTGCCACCGCTGCTCGGGCAGCTCTGGTGGCCAGGCACTGGGAAAATCTGCGATGCTGGCAACCTATAGCCTCACCACATTGCTGGCAGGACCTGTCATGCCCGTACCCAGCGCTCCAAACTTTGTCCTGTGTCCAAAAATCGCGGCCCACATAGGCCAAAATGGCAGCATGACGGTTGGTCGATCGGTTCTTCCTGGCGCGAAGAAGGGCCCGAATGGGCTCGAGAAACGGCCTCGCGATCCCAAGGTTTCGAGACTCCGCCCAGGCCGACATTTCCTGAAACTCAAGCCTAGCAAAAATCATGGCTTTGACACTGGTGGGGGCCAACCGCCTAAGATCCCAAAGGTTTCCCAGGTGGTCGCGAAAGACCGCGAAGGATGGCCAGGACCACGAGAGCCTACGGAGCGTCGCGAGCACGGCCGTGGCTGGTCCTCTGATACCTCGCCACAGGCTGCGACCAGGGCGGGCCTGGGCCGCCGCGGCCGACGCTCGGCGCCACGCTGCCCGCATCAGCTCCTCATGGCGGCCTTCCCACACAGCCTTGGCCCATTCATAGAGGGGGCGCGTACAAGCGTCCACCACGGGATCACACTTGAGAATCCAGAGGCGTAAAGCGCGGTCCTTGCCTATGGCCTGACCTCCGAGGGCACTGGCCATCAGCACGCGCGCTTGGTCGACGCGGGTGGGGTTCAGCCCAAGACAAGCAGCACCGAACATCACAGACGGCATGACTCCCATCCGCGCGACCTTGAAAGGTTTGGCCCCCTGCTTCGCCAGACTGGCTAGCTTTCTTTTCCTCCTCTGGGCGGAAACCATCCGTTCCCCAAAGCGAGATCGATTGGAAAGGGGGCCGCCTCCAGCAGAATCAACCCCCAGTTGCGTGCTAGAAATGTGAGTGGTGAGGCCGAGGCTCCTCGCCCAACCCCTCAAACGCTGTCGAAGGGAACGGCTGGCGGCCAAGATGAACCCATTCCCTGGGGGTCCCCCTGGCCTGGCTCTCGACACAGGGATGCCTCTGGCCTCCATGGCCTGTACATAATGAGAGACCCCATCGTGCAAAACCAAAGGCACATCCTCCTCCGAACCTCGAGCCTGAAGGCTGAGGTCGCCGACGAACAGCTTGAGATGGAGCGTCGGCTGGAGTCTGGCTATCGAGTCGGTGACCGACAGAATGGCCAGCTTCAGACAGCGCGTACCTCCCGTGCTGCCCGCCACCACGGCGGAGAAGGCGGCGGTGGCGTGGGGGGAGATCACCCCTCGAAAGGAAACCAGCCGCTCGCTGGTGTAGATGGAAATTAGCAACTTGAGCAGCTGAGGAGGGAAGCCATGTCTGGGGGCCTCCTCCCACACCAAATACATACTGCAATGCTCGAAGGCCTTGTGCAGATCTAGGGCTGCCGTACCCGACGTTTCGCCAGGGGTGACTCCCTCGCCAACTAGCATCTGATGCCACATGGCCGCCTCCGACCCCCCTTCGGGCGCGGCGAAATCGTAATCACGGCGAATCGAACGTTCCCAGTCGAAGAACAAAGCGGCGTGGGCTCGCTCGACGACTCGGGCGGAGGTGGTGAGGAGGCCTATGGGCCTGGTGCCCCCCCCGAGGGTTTAGAAAGCACGAAATACAGAACGTATCGCAGCTGGATGGGCCATCGCGCCGTCCGAGAAACGTAGGCCACGAAGTTGGCCAGAAACCCCAAACCTTCATCACTCAGAAAGGCCCACCACCGCGGGTGCCAGTTGTCCACCCCCACCCCCGTGTGTTCAGGAAACGACCGACAAATCCTGCGAATATCATCGGGGGTGGGATGGACCAGACATGTGGAGAATTCCGCAGCCTCCCAAGGCCTAGGCAACTCGCCGCGGCTCTCGGCGCCGTGGGACTGCCAGAGCTCAATCCAGCCGAGCGCCTCCGCGTCCACCGCGACCTGGGGGCCCGTCAAGTCGAGGTTGGTGTGGCCTCGAGCTCCTGTCGAAGGCGCCGCTCCAGGCTTCCACTTCGACAGACGATGAATGAAGCCTGCGCCCCCAGCTGAGCCCGCCTGAAGCCGCTCACGCCAAGCCTTAGCCCGCTGCCCCTGCAAAGCAGCTTCGATGGTCTTGGATGAGGAGAAGGAGGAGGAGGAGGAGGAGGAGGAGGAGGAGGAGGAGGAGGAGGAGGAGGAGGAGGAGTGAAGAGGAAGATGATGATGATGATGATGATGATGATGATGATGATTGATGATGAGAGGAGGAGGAGGAGGAGGAGGAGGAGGAGGAGGAAGCGGAGGAGGAGGAGGAGGAGGAGGAGGAGGAGGAGGAGGAGGAGGAGGACGATCCGACTTCTCGGTTCGAGCCTGGGCCCTCCTGCCCGGAGCCCGCCGCAGGTGTCGCCACAGCAACGCGCGGGAGGCCACGCGCAGAGCCACATATCCCCCCCTCGGGCCACGGAGAGATCATGTTCGGAGGCTTTGTCGCCGCTCGCGGCCTCTGGGGGCCCTCGCCGCGCCTCGGGACGGTCCGTTGCCGCGCACAGCCGCAGGAGGCGCGAGGCAGCACCCCCTCGACCGCGGGAGGGCCGCTGCGGCGACGAGCACTACTCCAGATTTCGTAATAAAGGGAGGGGGGTCTCATTTCGGGGGGGGTCTCTTCCAGGCTATCTTGTAGAGCCTGGGGGGGTCTGGGGACGATGTTTTGGAGGGTTCTCCCACGGGGGAGGTCTGAAATGGCTTGTCTTGGAGGGTCCAGACCCCCTCCCTTTTATTACGAAATCCGGAGTAGTATACTGGAGTACTGTATACTCTTTTTCGAGGCGTTCCCGACATGTCGGCCGAGGCTTCGGTGTCGGTCGGTGTGGCGGGGACGCCCAGCGTGGTCTAGTCCATCGCAGCCTACCTGGAACGTTCAGAGGCTTTCTTCGCTCCCGTGTAGCCGTAAAAAGTGTGGTCCCAGGGAATGGGTCGAGACCTCATGGGGGGCGACGTTGTGAACAGATCGTGGCGTCGGGGGTCTTGATGGGGTGCTCCCCAACGGGCGCGGGGGTTGCTGAGGAGGTTCGAGGTTCAAGGTTGTCGGAAGTTTTCGTCGGGTCTCGACAGGATTCCAGCCTCGGGATGCCCTCCAGCAACTGCACCTCGCCGAGAGCGTTCCTGGGCTGCCCGGGTCGCCTCGACCGGCCGCCGGAGGCCCGAGTTATGCCCCGAAGACCAGCTGGGACGGGGGTACAGTCGGTCCGAGATATGAGATCGAGGTCGGTTCGGGGAGGGTGCCCTACTGTTTTTCGTGCTTGTTGGACGTTCTTGTGCATCCTGGGGGAGGGCACCCTCGGATGTTCTTCAGTTCGGCCGGCGGAAAGTGTCATGTTCTTGAAGGCTGTTTTTCTGTCTTAGGTTCAGCCGTGGCAAATAATGGGGGCCACGCGCAGACGAGGGTGGTAGGGATGGGGGCACATGGAAGAGCCAGACGGTCGCAAACATGGATCAATGGGGGCGTGGATTAGGGTCCCGTTTCCATGGGGAACCCGCGGATTTCCGCTGCCGAACGAGGCTGCACCGGCCGCATGTTGGGGAGGGCACATACCCCGATCCATGGATTTGGCGACCGCGCGCCAAATCCATGGATCGCTAATCCATGCTTGCGCGCCCCCGAAGCAGAAAGCTCGCTTTACCACTCACGCCCAGAAGTGGAGGTGGAGGGTTGGCCGCCTTTCGTGCCCACTCGTGGGCCCTAGAGAGCCGTCGCAGCAAAGTGGCTCGGGATGGCGAGCTGGTTCGATGGGGACGCCCTCGGGGTCAGGGCTCGTTTCCCCCGGGACCCGCTGCCCCCATGCCGGCGCGTGTCCCTCTGTCTCTTTTTTCATCAGCATCATTCGGGGGCGGCCATGAGCCAGGGGGTGATGACTAGAGGGGGTGATTCTATGGCGTGGGCCATCATATTTCCTCGGACTTCATTGCGCTTCGTCTTGTTTCATTACGTTCCTGCCCCCCCCCTGGGCCACGCACGTGCCGCTGGAAATGATTTGCGCCCACCTCTTGGACGCCACCCCTCTTGGCCGACCTCGAATCATTGAACTGATCCCTATCCCCAACCTCATCCCTGCCTAGACCCCCACCATCGAGTAGCGTTGATTAGCTCCGATCCGCACAAGACGGTATGGAAGTCAACCGCCTCAACATGCCCCTGTCCACCGCCTCGGGGTAGCGCCTTGAGATCTCGAGAAGGGTCGATATTATGGGTGCGGGAGGTTTTTTATGTTTGTGCGGCCTCCGGGGGCCGTCTTCTGGCCCTGAGACACTGGGAAGCAGATCCTGGCAGACACATTGCACAGGATGGACCCTGTAGGGTCCGTGGACGAATGTTGAGCGGATTTTGACTTCATCCCCCCCTCCTGACAGATTTCTGGCGGCACCAACCAGTTCAGACCTCCAGCCGCTTCCAACGCCAGAGCATGTCCATGTGCACCGCTTCGGAGTCGTGCCCTGGGACCTGGAGGGGCAGATATGGATACATGCCCGCCCGCGCGGGCGGGCAGTGATCCATGTCCCCCGAGCCCCCGGGACACGAGCCCGTGGCCGGAAGTCTGGACATCTTCTGGCAGCGCCAGGAGCGAGCCGTCAGCCAGCCCTACGCGTACATGGGGGGCACCGTGCTGATGGGGTCGACGCTGAGCGGCGCCCAGGCCCGCAGGATAGCCTCGATGGCGGCGGCCGCCGTCGTCGACGAGTGGGCCGCGCCGAGCTCGGCACCCAGCGCGGCCCTGCAGGCCTTCCTGAAGTTCCCGGAGGCGCTCGCCCGCGTGCTGCCGCGGGCCACGGTGCGCTTCCGGCTGCGCGCCTGGCTGCGAGACGGGTGCGAGAGCGTGGAGAGCGACCTGCGGACCAGGGCTGCGCGCCTGGGGACGCTGCCGCCCACCCTGTTCGTCTGCTCGCAGGATGACCTCCTCCTGCCCTCGCGGGCCGAGGGCGAGCGCCTTCTGCCCCTGCTGCGGGCGCGCTGCGGTGGCCGCGCGGAGCTGATCCGGCTGCCAGGCGCGGGCCACGCGCCGCTGTCGGACCCCAGGCTGGACCTGGCCAAGCTGATCCGAGAGTCCACCGTCGGAGCCGGCGCGAAGAAGCCGGTGGACTACGTGGGCAGCTACGAGGCGCCCACCCTGCAGCAGGTCGAGGAGGGCTCCGAGGGCGTGGAGGGCCTCGCGTCGACCTTTTCCCCCGTCTTCCTCAGCACGAGCGGTGACGGCACCCGGAGCTTCGGCCTCGACGGCGTGCCGGACCCGAGCGAGCTTGGGCGCCCGGTGCTGCTGGTCGGGAACCCCGAGGGCACCTGCTATATATATATATATATATATATATATATATATATATATATATACACCTACACGGGTCCTTGCTCATGGCGACGGCGACGACGACGACGGCGAAGAAGACGACCTCCCGCCGGGGGGCGGCGTTGCGTTGACAACTAGCACCCATACCTGTGCGACCCCGGGATTGCCCGGGCGGATTCCAGGGGGGTGGGCATGGGGGTGTGTTGTCGGATGGGGCCCCCCCCGCTCGAACGGGAGCACCCCTCGGCGTCCGGCATTTCGCACCCATACCCTTAGCGGCCAGAGCGCCTTCTTTGCCTTGCCCTTCCCCATCCCTACCAGGAGGCTGGATGCACATGACGTGGCCGGCCTGGGCGAGAGCTGGATACACAAGTCGCCGCATGTCTTCCCAGCGCTCGGCCCTCGCGTGGCCAGGCACGGTGATCCTCCACACGTGTACCCAGAAAGTGGCCTCCAGATGCTCCGCGTGCATCCAGCCGTGTATGTTTCCAGCCTTCCTGATTCAGACTTGTGTGTGTTGCGCCAGCAAGGACACCGGGGGAGGCGGCAACCCAGACTTCCCAGACCTCCTCGAGTCAAGACAATATCACGACGGCGGGGTTTTCGTCATGTTCGGGATCTGGGGGCCCCCACCGGGCCTCGGGACCGCCAAGAAGCGACACAGGATGAAAAACTGGTCCCCGGGGAATGGGTCGAGTTGGTCGAGACCTCTTGGGGCCGACGCTCTGACAAACATCATGACGCCGGGGGTCCGACTTGCTCGCGTCGCGCTTAGATGAGAATTCTTCGACCTCTGAGTGGCCTCTGCTTCCCCCCCCTCCGCGGCCGCCCTGTCTGTCCTCCTCCCCGCGCCCGCACGCTGGCCAATCCGCTTCTCGGTGCCCCCGTTTAGCTCTAGCTCTGGTGCAGCAACTCTGCCTCGCCGCCGACGGGAGAAGTGTGTGTGTGTGCGCGCGTGCGCGTGCGCGTGCGCGTGTGTGTGCGCGCGCGTGTGTGTGTGTGTGTGTGTGTGTGCGTGCGTGCGTGTGTGTGTGTGTGTGTGTGAATGTGAATGTGAATGTGAATGTGAATGTGAATGTGAATGTGAATGTGAATGTGAATGTGAATGTGTGAATGTGAATGTGAATGTGAATGTGGATGTGAATGTGAATGTGAATGTGAATGTGCGTGCGTGCGTGCGTGCGTGCGTGTGCGCGTGCTGTTCCTCCACCGCCAGCCTATGCAGTCGGCGCCCCCCCAGGAACCACCAGCTCCTCGCGCTGGACCTCGGCCCGCTCGTGCGGGAGTTCCTGGTCGAGAAGGGCTTCACGCCTCGGGGCCTGGCGCACCCGACCAACTTCCCCGAGCTCTTCCCCGCGGCCCGGAGGGGCTCGCTCATTCGGCTTCCCCTTCCGTCTTCCCTCCTTCCCCTTCGGGGAGGGGTCTGCCCTTCGAGGAAGGGTCTACCCCTCCCCCCCATGCCTCATACCCACTATCCCTCGCCCTCTGCCTTCCGCACCTTCCGGTCGGCTTCCTCTTCCATCTTCCATTTGGCCCAACCATGTGATCAGCCCCTGAGCACCACTCGCGAGAGGTATATTCAGATTTTCGATCGCGGGCAGTGGCCCCAAGATCAGTGTAAGGACTTGAGTCGAGCTAAACGCTCGTAGCTCGCGTCAGTGTTGTTCGTCATATCGCACCGAGATGGGGCCGATTCCGATTCCGATTCCGATTCCCCTTCGGGAAGGGGGGGTGTACCCTCCCCCCACCTTATACCCCCTATCCTCGACCTCCACCTTCCGCACCTTCCGGACGGCAGATGCCGCGCAGCAGCCGCCGCCAGC